>JALNIO010001376.1:46253-92429 GCA_023509875.1 Rugonectria rugulosa
AGACCCTGCACCCTTTTTTCAGCAGCCTCAGGCGGTACCAAGCCATTCAAGAGCCGCCCTGATAATCACCTTCCAAGGTACCAACCTACGTACAACAACCCACCGGTCAGCCACGAGTGCCACACATCTCACCTTCTTTCAAACCTCAAACAGCCCGACCGACGGTTTTTACTTTTAATCCTTCTTCTTCCCCGTTCGACGAGATCTCATCCAGTCGGCACTTTCCTTCCAGATACGAAGCACTTGACGACTCCATCGAACCGAACATCCGCGTCACGACCTTCGCTTGCCGTCGTTCCGAGTTCCACTTGAAGGGTTCTGGTCGAGGCTTTAGCACTGTTGGCGTTTAGCACCATCGGCGGGTTTCCCCTTTCTTTTGACCAGGCCATCGCCTCGAACTCGTATTCCATTCTTTCCCGTTCATACGACCTCCATAATGGCATCCCACGACTACTACCATGGCCATCAACAGGCCCCGTACACCAGTACACAGTCACCCTCGCCATATTCTCACAGCGAGCTTCCGTCACCGTCATCAACGCCTGCTCCTCCCTATCAGGCTGACTACACGGCACCATCTTTTGCGCCCCAACGGTCAAACACTCATAACACAGTCAGTCACCACGATAGTCCGGTAATTCAACATCCCGGTACCACCCAGTCTCCGTTCGACAGTGTTTTTGACGACAACGCATATCCGATGCATAACCAGACGCCAGCTCAAAGAACCAATTCAGGCGACATCTCTCAACAGGGATACTACCATCAAGATACGAGCTACTATGGCGGCGCTGTTGGGGGTTCGTCGCATCATGGGCAATCTTTGAACAGCCAAGAAGACATTCCCCTCCAAGATCGCTCCAAGGACACGGAGATGAACGACCACATTTACGACGCACCAGCCGGCTCGAACGGACGCAATCGAGATAATAAGAGAGGCAAAGTTGGATTGGGAGAGCTTGGAATGTTTGGCGCTGACAGAAAGCGTATTCCATGGGTTGTTTACCTCTTCTCCCTGATTCAAGCAGCTGTTTTCATTGCCGAAATCGCTAGGAATGGTATGCCGCCTATTTCGCCCATGCTGAAACATCAAATTGATGTGAATGGAAAATAACTAACATGGCTGGTTTTTAGGCATTCTTACTGGATCTCCCATCATGATCAAACCATCATTTAACCCTATGATTGGGCCGTCGACGTACGTCATGATCAATATGGGCGCTCGATTCACACCCTGCATGCACAACACCGCCAAGATTTCCGATCAGGGCGGTATTTCACTTCCTTGCCCGAACATGACGTCGTACAGTCAAGACAAGTGCAGTCTCAAGGAGCTGTGCGGTTTCGGAGGAAGTGTTCCTAACCCCAAAACGGGTGCGGCAGGAACAGGAGAAAGGGGCATGAACCAAAAGCCGGAACCTAATCAATGGTATCGCTTCATCATTCCCATCTTCATGCACGCCGGTCTGATCCATATCGGATTCAATCTGCTCCTGCAATTAACCCTAGCCAAAGAAATGGAGATGGCTATCGGATCTGTCCGCTTCTTCTTGGTATACATGAGCGCTGGTATCTTTGGTTTCGTCATGGGTGGCAACTACGCTGCTGCTGGTATGCCTTCTACCGGTGCCTCTGGAGCTTTGTTCGGAATCATTGCCCTTACCCTCCTTGACCTCCTTTACTCCTGGAAAGAGCGCAAAAGTCCAGTCAAAGATTTGATGTTTATCCTTGTTGACATGATCATTTCTTTTGTTCTGGGATTACTACCTGGGTTGGACAATTTCTCCCATATTGGCGGCTTTCTTATGGGTCTCTCGCTCGGAGTTTGTGTCCTTCACTCACCCAACTCACTTCGAAGAAGGATTGGTCAAGATACGTCGTACACTGCGGTCACTCCAGGTACCACCGAGACTCCTCCTCCTTTCTTCAAGAACCCCGTTGGTTTCTTCAAGGGCCGCAAGCCGCTCTGGTGGGCTTGGTGGCTCATCCGAGCCGGCTTCCTCGTCATGATCATTGTCGTCTTCATCCTGCTCCTGAACAACTTCTATGTGGCCCATGTCAAGTGTTCATGGTGCAAGTACCTCAGTTGTATTGTAAGTATCTATTCATGACTCGAGGGGAAGAGTATGCTTGTGCTAACAATTTTCCAGCCTGTCAGCAATTGGTGCGAGCTTGGAGAACTCACAAGCACAAATTCGACATCCAATTCGACCAGCAGTAAATTTTAAGGTGGTCAAACAAGATAGAGACTGCCATAATTATGGGTTGTGCGCGTTGAGTGAAAATTCGCGCCCGGAAGGTGTTCTGGATATCAATGTGCTGCCAGCTAGGGACAGGATGTCCTTTGCATTGTACAGTGTTGGCGTTCTAGGTCATGAATGTCGCCGTTTGAGCAAGGCACGAAGACCGTGGTGTCTACCATGGAGATTACTTGAGTCCAAATTTAATGAAGCCATGACTATCTGTATACAGCATATATATTTGGGTCTGCATAATGCACTGGGTGGAAGTCTTTCTTTGGGATAGGTATTCATTAGATTCTTGGCATCTTGGGCGGTAGCCGGCGGTCGGAGGTGAAACCCTGGGTCATTTGGACATGGGGGAGGGATTCTATTACATGATACTGCAGCTTGGCTGCTGTTGACTGGAACAAAAGTCATGCCATACCCCGCATGTGTTGGTCTCAGCTGCATGATGAAAGGGATGGCCTATATAATGCCTGGGTAGTTGAATAAGAATTTGCTTCTTCTTCTTTCTTATTTTCTTTGCCTTCTTCGTCGATGACTTACTGTCCAGTGCGCTTGTTCTCACGGCTTCATTGAGGCGTCTCATACGGGACGGGCCATGATACCAACTTCCCATTCCCTGTTTTTGTTTCTCTGCATTGGCTCGCTGGGATGATTTCCCCGTAACATGCCTCGATGTCGTAAGTTGCTTTCTATTCTCGTATGTCAATAGCTCGGTGAATGATGAATTCCTTTATATGCATGGCTTAACTGAACTTCCCGAGAGGGAACTTGATGCGTTTTAGAATGGATGTCTGAATATTTGAGAAAGAAAGAGCATTTTATCCTGTTTGTATTACGTGCTGAGGGATTATATACGATGCTGACCTGAAATGAACGCAGATGAAGGCCGATCGATTGCCGATGGGACGTTGGAGTTTGGAGTAAGACAATGGCTGCGGTACTGCCTTGGCACGCATTTACGGCATAAGGGGGTGCTTTACGGTGAGTTCATGTTTTTCAGCTTCTTTATCCTTGGATTCTACATCATAGCAATTCAATCAAAGTATTTTGTTACAAGTATTCGACAGATGAGCTGCAACGTCGTACAGGCTTTTTGCTCCCTCATCGAACGCTACGTTTGAATCTCAAAGTCCGGGGTAGAATTGATGTTGGCCCTAAGACAGGCACTAAGGAGGGCGCTTCTGCGGAGGGGGATAGAAATATTGACTCAAGATGAGGTTCTTATGTTCAACTTCATTCCTCTTCCCCAATATCAAAAGGGCTGAAATGATAGAAGAGCTGCCGAGGAGATATTGTAGGTTCGTATATCTCAATAGACAGCATCTTCATTTAAACCCAACATTGTTGTCTACTGAGGTACGCGTTATACAAAATGTACCTCGAATTGTGTTGGTTGTTTCTTTTTGTCACCCATTTACCCCGTGCTGACGCACGCAAGACACGGTACGTACACTGGATTATCAATGCCTCAGGCAAAAGGGCGCGATTCGCCAACTCACGTGTCAACGATTAACGACCAAGGTGGGGCAGTCACGTCACGGTCAACGGAAGGCGCGTTTAGGCGCGGAATCAATTAAAGTCGTGTCGTCTATTTCCATCCTTATGAGAACCAGTGTCAAGAATTATCCCCTAAAACAAAGCCCCAACTTCAACCAAGTCAACAATCTGCAATTCCATTTCTTGGCCAAACCAATTTCCATGACGGCAAGAATATAGTCTTGTCTCTATTTCTCTCTGCCTTCTTTCCTCCCCTTCTTTCTTCCCTTTTTTGTTTGTTCCACAGTGTCGAGGTATTCACGCCATGGCGAGTGCAGTCCTCCCGCAGAAGCGGGTGCTGGGCGAGTCCCTCACCCGTTCAAACATCAACTCGTCACCGACCTCGGCGAAAAAGCGCAAGGTCGAGGCCTTCAACTCTTCGCCGGCCCGTCGATTCAACAGCTCCCAGAATGATCCCCGGTCGAAGCTCCCCATGTCCAGTCAGCCCAAGAGCGCCTTCGAAGCTGAAGTCCTCGAGAAACTCAGCCAAGACATATCCAATTTGAAGCAAAAGAACTCGGAAAAAGACCAAGCGTGGGATCGACCACCTGTCGTTGACTTTGTTCCCGAACGTGATAGTTTGTGCTTCCAATCCATCGAGGCCGAGGAGGGAACCCTTCATGGAGGCAGAGCTACCGTCAAGCTGTTTGGTGTGAACGAGGCAGGAAACTCGATCATGCTGCATGTGACCGACTTCAAGCACTACCTCTACGTCCCAGCTCCTTTGGATTTCCAACCCAAAGATGTCGCCGCCTTCAAGGCCTATCTGGAGACGCAGGTTGCCCAGCACCAGCCGGCGATCCACTCGGTAGCCCTGGCCATGAGGGAGAACATCTATGGCTTCCAGGGCAACGTCGCCAAGCCCTACCTCAAGGTTACTGTTACCGACCCGAAATTCATTACCAAGGTCCGATCCACGATCCAAAGCGGAAATGCGAATTGGAAGGGCATGTGGAATACAGGAGGCCAGGAAATCCTCACCTTTGACAATATTCAATATGTGCTACGTTTCATGGTGGATTGCAAGGTAAGCTTTTTACTGTTCGTACTTATGTACAGATGGGGCTGATCATTTTCAGGTGCAAGGTATGTCATGGGTTGAGGCACCCGCGAACACATATAAACTCATCCCCGACCACATTCGACAATCAAACTGTCAGATTGAGGCCGAAGTGAGTTATCTTGACCTCGACGCCCACAGGCCTGTTGGAGAGTGGTCCAAAATGGCTCCCCTTCGAATCCTGTCCTTTGATATCGAGTGTGCCGGTCGAAAAGGAATCTTCCCCGAAGCAACCCATGATCCGGTCATTCAGATTGCCAACATCGTCACCCGATATGGAGAGAAGAAACCATTTGTTCGCAACGTCTTCTGTCTACAAGAGACAAGCTCGATCGTGGCCACTGAGATTATTCAGTACGAGAAAGAGGACAAGATGCTCAGTGATTGGCAGAAGTTTCTGATCAAGGTCGACCCTGATATCATCACCGGATACAATATTGCCAACTTCGATTTCCCTTACTTGCTTGATCGAGCCAAGCACCTCAAAGTTGGCGGATTCGACTATTGGACCCGTATCCCGAGTGTTCAGTCAAAGGCCAAGGAGACCAACTTCTCGAGCAAGCAAATGGGTAACCGTGATACCAAGGCCACCAACACCAACGGACGTTTGCAGCTTGATCTACTTCAGTTGATTCAGCGCGATCACCATCTTCGAAGTTATACTCTCAATTCCGTGTCCGCTCATTTCCTGGGCGAGCAAAAGGAAGACGTTCACCATACCATGATCACAGAATTGTTCAATGGTACCCCAGAATCCAGACGACGTCTCGCACTCTACTGTCTCAAGGATGCTTACCTCCCCCAAAGGCTGATGGATAAGCTGTCCTGCCTGGAAAACTACACCGAAATGGCAAGAGTCACAGGTGTACCCTTCAACTTCTTACTCTCACGAGGCCAGCAAGTCAAGTTCATTAGCCAGCTTTTTCGAAAAGCCCTGGAGCAGAAGCTGGTCATTCCTAATCTCAAATCAGAACAGTCGGACGATCAGTACGAAGGTGCTACCGTCATTGAGCCGACCCGAGGCTACTATGATGTCCCCATTGCTACCCTCGATTTCGCCTCACTGTATCCCAGCATCATGCAAGCGCATAACCTCTGTTATACCACATTGGTTGACAAGAAAGCGATTCGGGATCATAACTTGGTGAAGGACGAGGATTATATTGTCACACCGAATGGCGACACCTTTGTAACAGTGAAGAAAAGAAAGGGACTGTTGGCTCAGATTCTCGAAGAGCTGTTGTCTGCACGAAAGCAGGCCAAACGCGAATTGGCTGTTGAAACCGACCCCTTCAAGAAGGCTGTGTTGAACGGTCGTCAGCTTGCCTTGAAGATCAGTGCAAACAGTGTGTACGGTTTGACTGGTGCTACAACTGGAAAGCTTCCTTGCCTGGCAATTGCCAGTAGCACGACCAGTTTCGGACGACAGATGATTGAGAGGACTAAGTCGGAGGTCGAGCAGAAATATTGCATCGCCAATGGATATTCGCACGACGCCCAGGTCATTTACGGTGATACGGATTCGGTCATGATCAAGTTCGGCACCAAGGACCTTAGAGAGGCGATGAAGCTGGGCGAGGAGGCGTCAAAATACGTTTCGGACAAGTTTATCAAGCCAATCAAGCTCGAATTCGAGAAGGTGTATTTCCCATATCTTCTGATCAACAAGAAGCGATATGCGGGGTTGTACTGGACGAAACCAGAGAAGTACGACAAGATGGACACGAAGGGTATCGAGACGGTGCGACGAGATAACTGTTTGCTGGTGCAGACGGTAATTGAGAAGGTGCTACGTATGATCCTGATTGACCAGGACGTTCCCGGCGCACAAGAGTAAGTCAAAGACCGAGCCGATGGCGGATGAAGATGGTGTTGCAGTCAAGTGGGATACTAACTACTGCTCGTTAGATATGTCAAGGAGACGATTGCAGATCTGCTGCAAAATAAAGTCGACATGTCAAAATTGGTCATCACCAAAGCGCTTACCAAGGACGATTATGCCGCAAAACAAGCACACGTTGAGCTGGCCCAGCGCATGAAGAAACGCGACGCGGGTTCGGCGCCGGCACTCGGCGACCGAGTGGCCTACGTCATGGTCCGAGGAGCGGCGGGGGCCAAAAACTTTGAGAAATCCGAGGATCCAATCTACGTCCTGGAGCACAATGTGCCCATCGACACGCGCTACTACCTGGACAACCAGCTAGCTAAGCCACTGGGACGCATCTTCGAGCCGATTCTCGGGGAGACAAAGGCTAAGTCGCTGCTGACAGGGGACCACACGCGGACGATTTCGGTTGCGGCTCCCACGGTGGGGGGGTTGATGAAGTTCGCCAAGAAGACGCAGACGTGCATGGGTTGCAAGAAGCCGTTGACGGGTAAGGACGAGAAAGAGGGAGCGGTGTGCGCCAACTGCGCGCCGCGTGTGGGCGAGCTGTACAAGAAGACACTTGATCGCGTGTCGGACCTGGAGGTACGCTTCGGGCGACTGTGGACTCAATGCCAGCGATGCCAGGGGAGCATGCACTGCGAGGTGATTTGCAGTAGTAAAGACTGTCCAATCTTTTACATGCGGATGAAGGCCAAGAAGGATTTGGAGGACGCCGGGAAAGAGCTGACGCGGTTCGATGCCGATCAAGCAGCAATGTGGTGAGCCGATTCCTCTCCAACAGTGATTCGAGAAGGGGGAAAGGGAGAAGACGATGAGACGCGGGGCTGTGAAAAATGAGGAGAGAAGGGCATCATGAAGAGAATGCACAGGCCCTCGCATTCACATTCGCAAGACATTCTGATATTGGTTGGCTGGTTGGCGTCAAAGAGTAGGAGGAACAGGCATTGGCATTGGCAGTTGGGACGACATGGGATTTTGATGTTGTCGTTGAAAGTACGTAAGGCGTTTCCAGGGTTGGTCTCTCTTTTCTTTTCTAGGGTCTCTGGGTCAGGGTTTGTTTTCACGGTTGCACACTGAGGCCAGGGGGGGTGCGAGATGGCGGCATGCACCCAAGACGCAGGCAACAGGGGTGTCTCCCCCCTCCTCGACGTCATTGCAGATGGTTCTTTGTTTCTCTTTTAATTTTACGTATAACTTTGTTGGCTTGGGCCAGTAGGAATGTAGATGAATGAAATGGAACGTCTTGGAGCAAAACCACGAGACATGGGAAAGTGAGATGACCGATCGTGCTGTCTGTGTGTCTGTACAAGTATGTGTGGCTCAATTCGCTGATGGGAATGGCCTCAAATTCTGGGGCCCATTTCAACGGGGGTTTAGAGTGCGCTGTTACTCCATAGATCCAAGGTGAGGAGAGACTGCAGAGCATCTCGGGGTGGGCTTGGGGACATGGGGGGGGAGCGTACTCCGTATTACTCCTTACATCTTACATGAGAGAACGGAACGGCGAGTGAGAGAATGGCACGATCCAAGGTGAGTCGGACGTTTTCTCCCTTTGTTCCCTCCACAATCTCAACCCCCCTGGAACGGTAGACTCGGTCTCGAAGCCTCGCTTGTCCCCAGCATGGCAGCCGTTTGTGTCTGACAGAAGTGGGCGCACAATGGAGAGATGATAGACCGACGGTGAGTTGACGGATGGCAAGGGCAAGGTCACCATTTGGAGGGGAGGTAAGAAAATAATTCGGAACGGTGGTCTGTCGGGAAGAGTCGGAAGCAAGCATTCAGGCGTGGCTGCTGGCTAACGGAGGACACGGACAGCGACTGAACTGAACTGAGCATGGGGAGAGCATGCGAGACATCCGCGGGGTGGCCTGTGTTGGAACTTCTCTTACATACAAAAAATAGCCTTGGGAAATGGCTTCGCCTAGAAAGGAGTAGGGGCCACTAAGTTGGACGGGATGCACATTGCAAGGGATGAACGGATGGATGGGTGTGAACAAAATGAAAATGGCCTTTCTCTCCACCTCATACTCCGTAGAGAGAGTATTGGAGCAATTACCAAACATGGGAATTCCTTGCGGAAGGTACAGAAGAGAGGAAGGGCGTCGAGATGAAAGTAGAAGGACTTGACGGCATCACTTACAGCACCTGAGAACAGATTGATAAGGAACCGTCCTTAGATCTATCCATAGCTTCGGATCTATGCAAGCCAATCTGTTAGCGTGACCGGTATAGGAGGGAGCCTCTTGAAATCTCCTCAAACTTTTTTTCCCTCTCTTTATGACGTCTGGAATTATATGTCCGAATGACTGTTAGTAGCCGCAGCACGTGGAGACGCACGTATACAGAGAGCTGAGTTCGGGCAGACAGGGCTCCAAGCCGTCATTCCGTCTTAGTCTCGGGCATTCAGGCCGAGGCACGACCAGAAGTTGCTCTCATCGGAGACGTTGCGACGGGAGAGGGTCAGAATCGGTCCGGATTGAGAATCAATGACAAAACAACAATTCATAGACCGTACGTTTTGAGCATTTCCCCGTGCCCTCTACCGCTGTTTGCCTTGTCTTGCCTTGTATTGCCGGGCTCAGCCATCGAGTGTCGTGTGCCTTTGTCTCATAAAACTGTCCGTGATGCCTATATTTGACATGACCTGAGGGACCCATGCATTGCCCCGGATTCATCGTTGGTATCTTCACCCGCGATTTCCTCTCAAGAGGGGGTTAGTCTTCAAGCGAAGACTAGCAATGAATATCTGTCGCGAAACAAGGGTGTCCGATCCCGGCGAGGTTGAATTGGATTGGTCGGGTCGGTGATGGGCATGGCCATGATGACGAGTCTGGAGCAGACGTGTACTTAGAAAAAACCGACGCAAATAGAGTATAGTAACGAAAAATAGAATCGGCTCTCTTAGTCAACGGTAACATGTGGTTTGCTTCCCTTCTGGGTTGCCTGGATCTTGAGGACGAGCACTCATTGGCTGGCGCTTTTGCATGATGACAATTGATTCTTCAAACAAGATGGGCAAGGCGGCCAATGAGAAGCGTCTGATAGTATCATCGAGAACTAGTAAGGAACGAGCATGGATTCACCATGGATGCATCATGGCAAAAGATGGGGCCATTATGCTTGGTCGTCTTGGCTCTGCATTCTCGTCGGGATATTTGCCTGCGTCAAGGGTGAGTCTAGTAATTCTTGGGGTAACAAAGACTGAAACCACTCAATCCAATCTCAAAAAAAGGGCCCAATTCACATTCGGTCTATTCGTCCGTCGTGTCTCAATCTCTTAGGGTCCGACGCCGGTGCTTGTTCTAATGCAAAATGGCGCGTGCTTCCATCGGAATTTGGCGCTTAATTGCTGATCCACGACTTCCGTTTCCGAGGGCATCTCTGCAAAGTTTTTTGACAGTCGTTGTATCAGTCTGTGTTTTTGTGTAATAGAATGTGCTCTCGCCAAGTTGTAGCGAGTGGCATGGTTTAGGATGGAGCCTGTGGTGCTGCTGAAGGATCATAGCCCTGGAAATGATGAGATCCTTTCCCCCTCGTCCTCACGTCCTGAGTTCCCGTGAGGCTGTAACAAGTGGTGTGTGCGGGATGCTTGCCACTTGATTCTTGGGGGTGTTGTTTCTGGGGATAATGGAGAGATGATTGAGGGATTCGGGGGTTTTGGGGGGATGAGCATTGTTCCCCTTGGGGGTTGTCCCGGGAGGCTCCGCCTCATCCATGTCGGATATACCACATCACGTCCGTCGGTGTTATATGATTTGATGTTGATTTTGCTTGTTCCCTTGATGTCAAAGTGGTCTTCACAACGCACAACATCAAGGTCGGCGACCTTGTTTGGGAACGCGGGATGTTGTGAGGGTGGAGTGTTTTGTTAGCTGAGGCGAGCAACTAAGGGAGATTTGATGCCTGTATCGTCTCTCATTTCAGCTCAGTTCAGAGCCGAGGGGGCCGTCGAGGCCATCGGAGTCCATGTCGGCAGTGAGAGGATTTGCGGAATATACGTGAGTGCAGGCGGCTAGCGTGCGTTTCCCTGTAGCAGAGCCTCGGCCACTTGAGACAAAGGTCGATTATGAATGATGCTTATGTTCAACAAGAACTGAGATAAGATGTGTACCAACCAATGTTGTCTCGTCGCCCCCGCGCTGGCGCCCCGCGGTCGGCGCATCCAGGAGCGTGTGGCAGTGGCCGGTCGATGTGCGTGTGGGAGCCTGGGGCTCGGGGCCTGGGGGATGAGGAGGCATGGGGGAGTTTGGAGAGGAGAGGAGAGGAGAGGAGAGGGCGTGGAGGGCGTGGGAGTAAGAATCTGCAGCCACTGGGTATGTAGTTGCGTGCTGTAAGGAGGTTGGCTAATGGGAATATGGGGAATAGATTGACGGCAATAAGGCCTGGAGAAGCGACGGTTGGATAAGCTAAACTCGGCCGTGTAAGTGGACGTTTGCAAGATGTGAAGATGAATGTGGCAATGGAAATGACCCAACCGAACTTCGGAGCGGAGAACCCGTATGCAAGCAAGCTGCAGGTGGAAAGCACGATGCGACTACGACGTAGGGGTGTAACCTGCCATGCAGACTAACAGGCAGGTTGTGTTAGGCAGGTAGGCTTTCTTCATTGACGACATAACTACAAACGAGAAAAGAAAAAGGAAAGAGCGAAGCGGAAAATAAAAGAGCCGAAATACAGGCAGGAGGGTCCGATGGTTGAATGACACCTGCTCGTGTCTACAATATCCTTCTTTTCCACTTCGCAGATGTATCTGGCATGTGTAAGCCGATCACGGGCATAGTACAGAGCACAAGAGGCACCACCTTGGCGATATGGGAGTGACAATTAGTATCCCTACAAGTGAGGGTGTGTGCAAGGTGAAAATTTTCTGTTTCATTTTCCTTCATAAACGCCTACGCATTGCAAAGGAAAAGAAGCTTGTCGTTTCTGTCCATACCTGTTCCTCGTAAGTGAGTTTTAGTCGCTGTAAGAGCGATGAGGTGGTGCTTGCCATCTCCCAGCGTTGCGGTGACGGACTAGGATTGGGGTTGAGGTGTGGTGTCAGGACCGAACTGCGGACAGCGGAAGGAGCAGTGGGCAGCCAGGGAGGGTGGCCCCCGACTGGCGACTTGCCCCTCCCCCCGCTGTCCCCTGGCAGTGGCCGTCGCTCCCTCCTTCTGAGTTTCTCTTTTTTTCATGGCACACGGACCATGCAAGGGTCCTGACTTCGGAGGGGCAGCCGCCGGCCCGTTGGCGTACACACACACACACTCTCCATTTCTCATTGAGTGAAGCTTTCATGTCAGAGCCAACGGCAAGTGGCCTGTTAAAGCGTTGTTTTCAGTAGGCGTGGAGGAGGGGCGTGTGAGAAGGAGACTGAGAGCGCCGTGGGAGTCGACCGAGAGAGATAGGGGATTAATTCACGACAAGAGATGTGGAGTGAGGCTTTCACTTGTCTTGGCCTGGAGCCTGAACCGTGAGTGAGAGAAACAGATGGGTGTCTTTGGACTGACTGTGTTCATACTCTCTTTTCTTCTCATCTGGTCTCTTTCAAGTTATATAAACCCTCTTTCCCTCCTCCCATTCCATTGTATCTCTCCCCTTCTACTCACTCCTCATCCTCTCTGTCTTCCACTCACTCTGAATCTGGAGCTTACACAATAGGATTATTCCTACAACAAACCAAACCCTTCAAGGAAGATCAACATCCATGCAGCTGAACATGTCTCACCTTCCATCCGAGCCTGAGTTTGAGCAGGCTTATAACGGTAAGCTACAAACAGATTGAAATATCTTGGCAGAATTCCGCCTTCTGACCATTCATTCCTATCTATGCAGAGCTCGCCAGCACTCTCGAGAACAGCAAGCTCTTCACTGAGCGCCCCGAGTTCCGCACCGCTCTCGCCGTCGCCGCCATCCCCGAGCGTGTCATCCAGTTCCGTGTCACTTGGAGCGACGACAAGGGCAACCTCCAGGTCAACCGTGGATATCGTGTCCAGTACAACTCTGCCCTCGGTCCCTACAAGGGCGGTCTCCGATTCCACCCCTCGGTCAACTTGTCCATGTACGTCTCATGTCCTGTTTAGATTTAATGCGATCGGAAAGTTATTCTTGCTTTCCAATGCAATCTAATCTTGCTCCTGCGGCAAGCTATCAAACCCGCCATCGATTGCTCCTGGCAATGGGTGATAAGACTTGATATGCTATCACGCTTGAGCGCGGATTGGCTTTCCTTGGCTGCACTAAACCCTCCAATGATACGGCTTATACTGACTCTGGCGCCTGCAGTCTCAAGTTCCTCGGTTTCGAGCAAACCTTCAAGAATGCCTTGACTGGCTGTAAGTTGTCCAACTCCATCCGCCTGCATCGTCTTATCTCCACACGTATCTGGCTTCCCACCAGACTAGCCTTTGGTTGCTTTTTCTCATTCAGCTCTATTCGTCGAGTGTTTCAAAGAACTTGTAACAAAGACTAGAGTGCGGGGAAGCAGTGATAGTGGCTTGCGCATCATCTACATGAATTAGAAGACATAGACTGACAATGCCTCTTTACAGTGAGCATGGGTGGTGGCAAGGGTGGTGCCGATTTCGACCCCAAGGGCAAGTCTGATGCTGAGATTCGCCGCTTCTGCCAGGCCTTCATGAAGGAGCTTTCCCGCCACATTGGTGCCGATACCGATGTTCCCGCTGGTGATATTGGTGTTGGTGGCCGAGAGGTTGGCTATCTCTTTGGTGCCTACCGCACCATCCGCAACCGCTGGGACGGTATCCTCACCGGCAAGGGTCTCACCTGGGGTGGTTCTCTGATCCGACCCGAGGCCACTGGTTACGGTCTCGTCTACTACGTCACCCACATGCTCGAGCACGCTGGCAAGGGCAACTGGGAGGGCAAGCGTGTTGCCATCTCTGGTTCCGGAAACGTTGCCCAGTACGCCGCCCTCAAGGTCATTGAGCTCGGTGGTACCGTTGTCTCCCTTTCCGACTCCAAGGGTGCTCTCATCGCTGGCGAGGGAGCTTCTTTCACCCCCGAGGATATCAACAACATTGCTTCTCTGAAGCTCAAGCACGGTGCCCTCACCACCTTTGAGCACCAAGGCCGCTTCACCTACATTGACGGTGCCCGCCCCTGGGTCCACGTCGGTAAGGTCGACGTCGCTCTTCCTTGCGCTACCCAGAACGAGGTTAGCAAGGAGGAGGCTGAGGCTCTCGTGGCCGCTGGTGCCTACATTGTCGCTGAGGGTTCCAACATGGGCTGCACCCAGGCCGCCATCGACGTCTTCGAGGCCAACCGCAAGGAGAAGAAGAACGAGGCTGTCTGGTACGCTCCCGGAAAGGCCTCCAACTGCGGTGGTGTCGCCGTTTCCGGTCTCGAGATGGCTCAGAACAGCGCCCGTCTCCAGTGGACCGAGGAGGAGGTCGACAACAAGCTCAAGGACATCATGAAGGCTGCCTACCTCAACGGTCTCACCACTGCTCAGAAGTACGTCGAGGCTGCCGAGGGTGAGCTTCCCAGCTTGGTTGCTGGCAGCAACATTGCTGGTTTCATCAAGGTCGCCGAGGCTATGCACAACCAGGGTGACTGGTGGGAGGACAACTAAGCAAAGCAACCAGCTTTTGTCTTCAACCAGAAGAGAGGGAGAAAAGTCCAAAAGAGGGAACCTCGAAAATTATACCCCCATGAGCCGGTCTCGAGATGAAGGAGAGGGCTTTCCTTTGGCTTACCACTCAGCTTCTGTTTCTCGTTCTCGACTGTCTCGATGATGAAATGATGTGTAGGGCGTTTGTGGCTTCGCGATAGACTTGAAGGACTTGTCTGTTTTTTTATTGAATAGTTTTAGCCTTTGTTATTCTAGTTAGTACGGAAATGAGCAACGTACGTCCTGTTTACTATTTCTGATATTGTCTCATTTGATTCCTTTGTGATTGATGGTGTCTGAAGGATATCTTGACATCTGAAGAGTGCCACACGGAGAAACACGATGTCATGCTGCAACACCATTCGAGATGAGATTAACGAATAGGGCAATCTCAGCTGGGGAAAACCGAGGCTATTTTCAGGTCTGCCGACTTCGGTGTGATGCATCAGGAGATTGCAGTTTGAATCTCTCGTGATCTGATCTTACATCCCCGATGTCTCAGCCCAGCACTCGCCGAGCCCCCTTGTTAGCCCTGCCGTAAGAGGCACGGAAGGTAACAACTGTTCTTTGTGGTGTGATTCTTCTTCTTGTTGTTGTTTTGTACGTAATCTCGTGCTCTTCTCTGCTTGTCAAGAAGCGTGGGAATGGTTCAGGAGGTGGTGAGAACATTAGACACACAGCCATCTTTCCACCAGGGACGAGGAAGAACCGCATGAGTTTCTATTCAGCATGCCAAGATTGTAACTTGTACAGAAACCCCCCTGTGGTCGTGGATGTATAATCTTTTTGTATCGTGAGGAACCTCTGTCGAAAGTGTCGTGTTCTGACATTCATGTTCTTCACATGTCAGATCACTGCAGCGGTCTCGTCTCAATTTACACCGCCGCTGAACGTAAACGAGACGACGACAAAGCACATGGACAGTCTTATACTCGAGGCAAGCCCAAGTCTTCTTATTTGCTTCCCACGCTCCGGCAGAGTAGACGCCTTAACACCCCGCATTTTAGTCCTTGATCCTCCCCCCGAGGGATCATCACCGGAGCCCCCGGCCCGGCCGAGGGAGACGATCCAAATCCGGGGAACGGGCGGGTAAAATACCTTTTTTACATGTCTTACACCTCGGCATCGGCCATGTTGGGGGTTTCGGGTATTCAATTCCGTCATGAAGCAATGCAAAACCGACTTGATGAAAATAGTAGAATATTAAATCATTCAGAGGTTGGGATGAAGAAACATTAAAACAAATAATCTGGTAGAAGTTTCACATCTCCTCTGAAAAGCAAAAACCATGGCCGGTCCTCCTCCTCTTCACGGCATCAAAGTCCTCGAGTTTGCCGGCCTCGCGCCAGGTACGTTTCCCCTCTCTACCTCGTGCTGTTTGATTCTCCAAGGTAACTGAAACGAGGATAAAGGCCCCTTTGCTGGCATGCTCCTCGCCGACGCAGGCGCCTCCGTCCTGCGCATCGACCGCGCCCAGGACGGCGCCTCGCACACCCTCGGCCGCCGCGCCATCCCCACGGACGACATGCTGGCTCGTCACAAGGCTTCCATCGCCGTCAACCTCAAGGACCCCCGCGGCGTCGCCCTGGTGAGGGAGCTCGCCGCGCGCGCCGACGTGCTCATCGACCCCTTCCGCCCCGGCGTGCTGGAGAAGCTCGGTCTCGGGCCGGAGCCGCTGTGCGCCGCGAACCCGGGGCTCATCTACGGCCGCATGACGGGGTTCCGCCGGGATGGAAAGTACGCCTCCATGGCCGGCCACGACATCAACTACCTCGCCGTCTCGGGCGTCCTGGCGCTGCTCGGCCGCGACGGCGAGAAGCCGCACCCGCCCTGGAACCTCCTCGCCGACTTCGCGGGGGGCGGCGCCGTCCTCTTCCAGGGCATCCTCATGGCCGTCGTCGCCCGCCAGGCGTCGGGCAGGGGCCAGGTCGTCGAGGCCAACATGGTCGACGGCGCGAGCTACCTGGCCACGTTCCCGCGGATGGCCCTCAGGACGGCTCTCGGCGACAAGGGCCGCGGCAGGAACCTCCTCGACGGCGGGTGTCCGTGGTACGACACGTACGAGACGGCCGACGGCAAGTATATGTCCGTGGGCGCGCTGGAACCGCATTTCTTCGCCGAGCTCATCCAGGGCCTCGGGCTCTCGGGCCAGGGCTGGGAGGAGAACCGGAGCGACCCAGACAAGTGGCCGGCGCTCCGGGACCTCCTGACTGAAACGTTCAGGAGCAAGTCCCGCAGCGAGTGGGAGGCAGTCTTTGACGGGACAGACGCGTGCTGCGCGCCGGTGCTCGAGTACGCAGAGCTGGAAAGCCAACCAGACAGAGAGGGTGACCAGAGACCGGCCGTGACGCTGCGGGAGACGCCGTGCCTGGCGGTGAAACGAGGGGCAGGGTTGCAGAACGCAGCACACTACGGGCAGGGGAGCGGCGTGCCAGGAGATGGGTACGAGGGTCAGCTGCTCTCGCCTGGCTCGGGGGGTGAAGGGGTCCTGCAGGATTGGGTCGGATGGCAAAAGGGGAGGGAGTACGAAGTCAGAGGGGGTGCCTTGGTCTTGGAGGACGGAGAGAAGACGTCCAAGTTATGAGGCTCCTGTAGGGGATGGCTTCAATATTAATAACATCAAATATTTGCAAAAGAGACGTCGGAAATAACCTTACTCCTTTTGAAAGCCTGAGAGTTAAACTGATACCAGTAGAGAATCATATTCACCCCCTAATGCCTCATCAACCGCTGTGTTTCCCCATAGACTGTAAATGCTTCATTGCCTTGTCCACCTCCCTCAACAAACGGCCAAGGTCACGCACACAGTGTTCACATAGCGTTGATTTGATTTCCTTCATGAAAAGAGCCAGGCCCTCCCCCATTTTCGCAATCTCATCAAGCGACTCCTGTTTCGCCGTGATGTCATAGTCGTCATCACCGGACGCCTCCTTCAGAAGGTGAGAGAAGACTGATAGTGAGGGTAGCATTGAGGCAGAAGAGGAGGAGGAAACACGTCATGAGAATACACAAGGCATGTCCTTGCTGCATGGGCATCATTGATTGGGCGACCCTTCCTACCCTAAGTAGGTACTACCGTACCAACGACTCAGAGACATCGTTCGAGGCTTGAGCCTTTCTTAAATAACGAGTTCATCACCCATGTATCCTCAACGCTGACCTACCTGCCCAGAACCATTCTACCAGACAAAGATGAGCCTCAGTTTTGAGACTGACTTTAAGGTAGGTAATCATAGAGAGTTCTTTATTCTATAACAACATTACAATGCATAGGATGTCTCCTAGTTATTCATATCCAGGTATAAATAAGTTGCCCCGAAATAACATCTGAACCCTTCAACTTCACTCACAAACACAGATCGACGGCCGTTCTCTAAGTGTTGTACATTTCAAAAACATATTCGAGTCGCTGTTCAACTCTGCTCGATTTCCTTGCCTTCTAACCAATCTAAAACGCTGTCTTGAAACCGTCCAGTCGATACGTGGATGCTGTGCATTATTCAAACCAACCCAATTCCATTCGCGCGTTCGAATATCCCATAAGTGAACAAATAACAAACCAACTCCCTTTACCCATCCTATTATACACGTTTCCAAACCCATCGCTAAACAACATCATCATAGAGGCGGCAGTTCTTCACGACAAATCGGGCACTGCAGCCGGAACCTCATCCATCCTTCCAAGCAAGCGCTGTGGAAAATATGTCGGCAAGGCGTGACCATGTACAGGCGACGAGCGAAAACCCCTGCCACGCCGCTATCTTCATCCTCGGCTGACACAACCGGAACCTCGAGAACCTCACGGCAGATAGCACAGTCAATAGCACGAGTCGAACTGCGCTTCTTCGTGCGGTCGTCGTCTTCGCGCGCTGTGGACGCACCGGATCCATCATCTGCAACTAATCCAATAGGAAGACCTCCAGCCTCCAGGTTATCGTCACGAAGAATTGGGTGGTAGTCCCAAGCCTCGGGAGTCCATCCAGCTGGTATGCCAAACCGTGGACCGATAATATCTTGAGCAGCAAGGGCGAGAATTTGAAGCCATACCCAAGCGCTGAAGAAAAGAAACGCCCGAGCGTCGGTCTGGGCGTATAGGAAATTATCTTGCTTCACCCAGAAATAGGCAATTGGAAGTAAGCGCAAAACCGATTGTCCCAGCACAAAGGGCCAGGTCAAGGCGCGACGACAGTTGCGAAGGACGTTGCGGTATATCTGAGGGGTCCAGAGGGAAAGGTACATGAAGACGCAAGTGTTGAGAAACAGTGAACGAAGGGTGGGATACCAAGTAGTCGAGGAGATAGCAAGGAATATGACGCAAAGCGCGAATAGAATCATTCGACCGACTATGGTCTGGAACGATGGAGGAGTCTCAGCTGCGCCTGAACGCTGGGCTGTGGTAGCGTTCGGGACTGCAGCTGCAGCCTCGGCAATCTCAGCATCGACATCTTGATCAGACGGCACTATCACAGGCTGACTGAGGGGCCTGGTTAGTTGTCTGGCTGTTACGGGAGCTGGAAGCAACGGCCCTGTACCGGTAGGGTTGGGGGTGATCACAGTAGACGAGGCACCACTGCTGGAGCTGGTATTGGAGGAACCTGAAGACTGGTCACGTTCACGTCTGGGGCGAGTCTCTGGGATCTGTAGCTCCCATACCTTAGCCAGAAAGCTGCCGCCGATGACCATTGAAAGAAACGCCGTGAATAGGAGAGCAAGAGTTGGCAAGAAGGTGCCTGTTGCAGAAGACACCCATGTTGCAGCTGCTGTGAACGTCATGCCATCGACCATGACCATGATGGCAGTCGTCCAAAAGCTCACACGGCCCATGGTAGAGGGTGTGTAGGACTCCTTCATCTGATTCTTGAGCAGATGGACTTGCGCAAACACAACAAGAGCATAGATGATAATCCACGTCTTGACTTGGTATACATGGACCTCGGTCTTCATGCCAGTCAAATGATCGGCCTCACCAGGTGGGAAATCAGGAGGGCCCTTGGATTCCAAAAAGAAGCCACAGTCAGGTGAATAAACGACAACTGACATTTGCAGCTTGGGTATCCTGGGGATGGGGGCACCCTGCGGCGACTGAAGTTCGGACTCGATGGCTTCTATCACCGCATCCCTCGTTTCTCTGGTCGTTTCTTTGCCGTTTAGTCCAAGAATTTGTCGACCTGGCGGGTGAACCTGGGCAAACATGATATACTCGCAGTGTGGCGACGGACTGGTGGTATACATTGGGTTTTCAAGATCCGAAGTCCAGGGCATCGTCTGGTCAATGTACAAGTTTTCTTCCTTGCGTCTCAAGGTACGAGCCAGGGACTGATTCAGGAGCCACTGACTCGAATAAAAAAACTCCTCGCGTGGAACCAAATGGGGGAGGCCAAAGATGCCTTCGAATTTCTCGCTTGTGGTGGTCATGAGGATCGCCCCGGCGTATGGCCAGTGGACACCCCAGAGCCTCATTTCCCAGTTATGCCCTGAGCCATCATTGTCCTCGATAGTTGTTGTTCCTTTAACAGAGCGAATAGAATATCGGGAGTGCCGCAAGCCATCTTGATCCGGCGGTCCAAACTCGCTTACGGTCTTGTTCGCCTCCATTCGTAGCATCATTCTCCCGGAGGCGCCTGTGATATTCCGTGCCCACGAAACCTTGTCCCCTATCCAATCCATCCCGGGAACGCTGTGGGTAAGGTTATAGCTGTCGTATCGCCTCGGAGCAGATCCGTCTCGTCGAACCCAGTCGCCGTGGACTGTGCCAGATGCATTCATCCAAACAGCTTCTCCTCCGATATCCCAAACCTCCTGACCGGGCAATGGTGGTACAGCATGGCGACTAAATTCGTTGCTTCTTTCTCGGAAGTGCCCCAGGTCCTCCCATGCAAAATTGTCCTCCTCTCGGAACCCAGTCAGGTTCAAATACTTCGGCTTGGTGTCGGTAGTCTTGGTCGTCCGCGGCGCAAAATCGCCCCATGTCGTCGTATTCAAGACATCCAAGGCATGACGAAACTCGCGTAGTCTCTCGGTAGCTAGGTCTGTGAGCGTCAAGGAACCGCTTTGGTATTCGCCGTCGGGAAAGATGAGCCAGATGAGAAAGAGGACAAAGGCCAACCCGGCGATGGGGTTTTGCGATGCTGGCATGCTGTATCAGCGGCGACGACGGGAAGACTACCGCCGCAACATCCTCATTTAACTGAAGCTTTGGCACGCAAGCAATGGGAACGATCGACGTCGAGAGAATCCTCGGTCAGCTGTGAGGTCGAATGAATTCAAAATTATGTCGTGTGGTTGATTTGAGGATGACGTTTCCAGGCTCCGGCGGCGATAATAACTCCAGTGCACCCTCAGGTTCTAGCGGCAGGTACAGTACAGTGGTACCATGACGGAATGTGGCGGTTCATGGGGCTTGCGGAGAAGGAGAAACTCGCAACGCCGCATCAACCCGTTCTGTGTCAGGGACCGTAGCAAGGTACCACCTTCTTACAAGCAGACAATTGGCTGATTGAGAACCAGCAACCACTGTACAGAAATCCGAGTCTTTGGTACCTTGCAACATACAAGTCTACATTCCCCTGCTTGGTCCTTTACTGAAGTATCAGCTGTGTGCTTGACTCCCTCGTATTCCCCGTGCTGCCCTTGCAAAAAAGCCCCGGGCACTCCCCCTCAAGGTCAACCTCAACCACCACAATGGCTGGCAACAACCCCGACACGCCCAGCAACAAACTTAACAAGTCAGAAAGCGTACGTGAAGCACCTAATTCTCTATATGAACCCGAACTGCTCTCATATGCCGGCCCCGGTTTACCTCGTTACACATGGGGAACCAGTGTAGGCTGGCCAACGAGCTGTCCATGCCTATGCAACCAAAACACCACTGACCGACCCCTTCTCCCAGGCTCCCGAGGACGCCCGCGCCGATGTTTCGGCCGCCGTGGAAGAGCTCCTGAATTCGCTTTCCAACAAGTTCGCAGGCGTTTCATCGGAAATCTTTGCCAAGAGTAAGTTCTTCCTCCCAGCGGCGGGGTTGTTTCTGCCAAAGGGTTCAGCGGGAAATTAACATTAGACAGTGGATGAGATGTCCCGAAGACTCGACAACTTGGAGGCTGCCCTACAAGAAAGCAAAGCCAAGGATGGAAGCTCATCAAAGTGAATAACAGTGCATGTTAATGATCAGGTCATGGCAGGTCGCAAGGCGTTTGGGGTTGTCCTTTGGAAAATGTGGCTATAAGTTACAATGTTGAAATTGCTGGCTTATCCAGGATGCGTCTCAAAAGTCATGATCGAGGCGCAAAACCCCAGAATCCAGCACTTATTCATCTACACTCTATTCCTATTTCTCTTGTGTCTTCATGCTATTCTTACATGGTTGTGTTTACAGTTCGTCCTTGATCTTCTCAACCTTCTCTTTGATAAAGGTACGGAGAATGTTGGTCTTGGCCTGGATCTGATCACGCTTGGCGGGGGCGAGGCCACCTTTGGCGAGAATGCCTTCCAGTCGAGCAAGCTCCTTGGCGACATAACCGCCGTTGGTGTTGAGCTTGTCGAAAACACGGACATAGTACTCGGCATACTTGACACGGGCAGCATCCTTGATGCTCTCTGCCTCCTTTTCGACCTCGGCGGCAACCTTGGAGAGCTCATCTCCATTGACATACTTGGTCACGAGATTGTTGAGGGACTCAATGACACCAGCGGCGCGGCTCAACTCGCCTCCGGGAACTCGGTAAGTTCCAGCCTTCTCATTGATAAAATCAAGAATGGCCAGCTCAGATCGGCCACTGTCGTAATTCTCAGGCTCCTTGCTGCCAGCAGGCCAGAACTTGATGGTAGGGTAGCCGGTGACACCCAGAGACCTGGCCCACTCCTTGTTCTGAGGCGAATCGGCGTCAACTTTGGCAATGAGCACGTTGTCATCGTTAATGAAGTCGGTCGCGACGGTCTCCCAGGTGGGGGCAAGGTTCTTGCAGTCTAAAAGGGTCAGTGGCTGATCCGAATCTCGTCATTGGATTGTATACTTACGACCGCACCAAGGGGCAGTGAAGGCAACGAGTACGTTCTTGTCACCGCCAACAGCCTCATTGAGAGTCTTCTCGTTCAAGTAAACAACCTCGCTGGGCAACTCCTGCTTCTTCCTGGTCTTAACACCGGTCTTCTCGGTGATGAACTCAACCAGGCTGTCAAGGTCACGACCCGACTTGTAATCCGTAGGCGTATCGCTCTTTCCATCGAACCACTTCAAGGTAGGGAAACCCTGGACACCGAATCGCTTGCCCAGGTCTCGGTTTGCATCAGCATCAACCTTGGCGATCTGGACCTTGTCCTTGGCGTGTTCGAGAGCTGTAGCGAGTTCCTCATAAACGGGGGCGAGGTTCTTGCAGTGACCACACCAGGGAGCGTAGAACTCGACGAGGGTGGGCTTGCCAGACTTGAGGACGATTTGGTCGAAGTTTTTGGGGATGAGGTCGATGACGGCCGACTTGGCGGCGACTGTGGCTGCCAAAGCGGCGAAGACGAAGCTCTTGATCATGACCATGATGGGCAATGGAGGTCCAACAGGGCCTGTTCAAGATTTTAAAAAGAAAAAAGACGGTAAAGGCTTAGTATTGATACACAAGACGCAATTTCTAGAGGAACCGATGATACCCTCTGAATGCAGGTGCTTGGAAATCAAATCCAAGATGCCAGTTTGCATGGAGCTTGGTCCCTCCTTGAAACGACAGCGGTGATGTAAGCTAACAGCCACATCATGCTACTTGGAGGCTAGTGGGGGTGCGGCGTGGCTAGTGCACCACCATGGCGGCACGTGGAGATAACAGCCAAAGCGCCAGATTCAAGCTCTCGATAACAGTCACGTGCACAAGGCCCTCCCCACACAACGCTCGCCTGGGGCTGCGCAACCCTCCAATCGGTAGGCGCTTGGAGCAATTCACACAAAATTTCACGCCCACTTTCCCAACCCTTCGCGAATATCACCATCCGTCCGTCGTCAACTTCCTGCTTTCGGCACCCAACACCGCAATCATGTCTCACGAAAGCGTCTGGAACTCGCGCCCCCGAAACTACGGCAAGGGCTCTCGCAGCTGGTACGATACACCTCGCTCAACCTCCCACACCGTCTCTGCCTCCGCTCGCAGATGAGGTTCACTCATCGAAAGAATATCGAAATGTGCTGACATGGAATTTTTCTTCTTTTAGCCGCGTCTGCAAGCACAAGGCCGGTCTGATCCGCAAGTACGACCTCAACCTGTGCCGTCAGTGCTTCCGTGAGAAGGCCAAGGACATTGGTTTCAACAAGGTTAGTCCATCGAACAGACAATCCGAACGAATACGCCAGGACACGGAATTTCTTTTATTCTCTGGTGGGAAAGGAGACTGACCGTCTGTTTGCTCTGCAGTACCGATAAGCGATGTCGCAACAAAAATTCTGGGAAGGGGCTGGAGGCAAGTAAGGGGACGGAACTCTTGAGAGGAAGTCAAGGACCTCGCGAAAAGCATCTCGGAAGGCGGCCGCTTGGAATCGGAGTTTTATGGCTTGCTTTGGTCTGAGGAGGATCTCTCGTCTATCGAGGATCGATCGGAATAGACGAATACAATTGCATTGGACCTCACAATTGTGCCCTTTCCGATCCGACGACATCAGAATGCCTACGAAGTGCAACATTATAGATGTGCCGCCTCAGCTCATGATCTGAATGGAACTGGCGGAGAAACCGACCAATAGCCAACAGGATCTGACACTTGTCAATGCTACTATCAATTGGCCATCAATAATGTCACGGTCGTGCATCTTCAATATCCGTCACTCCAAATTCCACCCAGCTTACTTTGTCCATGATGCTTGCATTATTTGCCAGTGTTAAGCTTCGATCACAAGTCATGTTTCACCGCAGATGCAAAATCAGCATTTACTAGTTTTACATGTCTTATTACTGCCTCCCCTATTTTGTCTAAAGTACAATCGTCAAGACAGCGGGAAGAAGCAGAGCGGAGATCTTTTGTGTGAACCCCCCCAGTCGTAGATATACAAGAGCCTCCCTGGCACAGACGGGAGAAATGGCCCAGTAATACATCAGCGCCAAAAATTTCGTACAGCATCCCCTGAGATCCTTTTCATTTCCATCAAATCTTTATTTTACCACGGCCAGACCGCGAAATTCTTTTCTCGCAGAAAGGCCAAGCCATTTGCCGTCTGCTTATTTGAGAATACGAGTGCAGAGACCAGTAGCAACGGTTCGGCCACCCTCACGGATGTTGAATCGCTGACCGACCTCGATAGCGTTGGGGTGAGTCATGGAGACAACCATCTCAACGTTGTCACCAGGCATGACCATCTTGGAGTGAACATCTTCAGTACCCTCGGGGAAGGTCAAGTCAATAGACTCATCGGCAGTTCGAAGGTAGAGCTGGGGTCGGTAGTGCTGCTGGAAACCAGTGTGTCGTCCACCTTCCTCTTTGGTGAGGACGTAGAGGGAGGCAAGGAACTGAGTGTGGGACTTGACAGTGCCAGGCTTGCAAACGACCATACCACGGCGCACATCCTCACGGCGGACACCACGGATGAGGAGACCAGAGTTGTCACCAGCCTGGGATTGCTCGCAAGACTTCTTGAAGGTCTCAATGTCGGTGACCTTGGTCTTGATAACCTCGTTACCCTTGCCGACGAGCTCGATTTCCTCATCACGCTTGAGAGTACCACGCTCGACACGACCAGAAACGACAGTACCACGACCTGCAATAGAGAAGACATCCTCAACAGACATGAGGAAAGGCTTGTCAAGGTCACGCTCGGGCGTAGGAATCCACTCGTCCACGGCCTGCAGAAGCTCGTCGATCTTCTCGTTACCGATCTCGGGTCGCTGGTTGTTCAGGGCCATGAGAGCAGAACCCATGATGACGGGAGTCTCGTCACCCTCGAAGCCGTAAGTGCTAAGAAGCTCTCGCATCTCCATCTCGACGAGCTCAAGCATCTCGGGGTCGTCAATAGCATCAACCTTGTTGACAAAGACGACAATCTTCTGAACACCGACCTGACGGGCGAGCAGCAAGTGCTCTCGGGTCTGAGGCATCTGACCATCGGAAGCGGCGACGACAATGATAGCGCCATCCATGTTGGCAGCACCAGTAATCATGTTCTTGATGTAATCGGCGTGACCGGGACAGTCGACGTGTGAGTAGTGGCGGTTCTCGGTCGAGTATTCAATGTGGGCAGTGGAGATGGTGATACCACGCTTGCGCTCTTCGGGGGCCTTGTCAATGGAGCCATAGTCGAGGAAGTTGGCGAAGCCCTTTTCAGCCTGACGCTTGGTGATGGCAGCGGAGAGGGTGGTCTGCAAAAAAAAGATGTAAGTTGAGGGGATTCCTGGGAGCAAGAGCCAATTGGTGGGCATCGGGACGAACCTTGCCGTGATCGACGTGACCAATGGTACCAATGTTGACGTGAGGCTTAGTTCGCTCAAAGACAGCGTATGATCTGTAAAGGTTCAGGACACCAGCGGCATTCTGCTTCTTAAAGGCGGTCTGGAGGGGGTTGATTCGACCAGAGTTGAGGCCCTGGCGGGCAGTGCGCAGAAACGGCGCAACGGAGCGGAAAGCCGTCGACATGGTGAAATCCGCCGGGTATATAAAACAATTGACGGAGACTAGAAAGGAATTGAGCGGAGAAGGGGAGGAGGGGGAGGGGTGAGGCAATTCAGAAACACACGCTGGTGTTGCTGTGATATGATGCTTGGAAATTTTTATGAGCTTTTGCTGGAGTTCTGGCTCGAGGGAAGTCGGCTCTCCGCGTGGTGTGGGGCTGGCTGTGGCCGCTGGGTTTCATGCGTCCACTCAGCGATCATTCAAAGGGTTCCGGGCTTCTAAGCAAGTCACGTGCGAGGATCGTAGAAGAGCACAACTGAGAATCTTGATGGCATCGCCAGATTAACTGATAGGGTATTGCGGACAATACTGTAAATCTGAATACAATTCATTTATTTATGTAAGTAAACGTGTGTCTCAACTCATGAATTGTCGCCGATATATTGTTATGAAGACGATATACTCCGTACCAGGCATAAGAATTGACCAGGCGTGGGTTTCCCCTTGATCAATTGGGGCCAGCCAGTCTCGCGAATTGAGCATATGAAGTCCAGTGTATCAAAATCTTGCCTATTATTATTGTGCTATCATTAGTATCTACGGAATAGATTAAAATGCGCTCGTTCAGTTTATGCATGCGAACAGGCCGGTCTTCTCAGTGAACCTGAACTCAACATGCCCTGAGCGCAACCTAAACCGAGGTGATTATATCGAATCGCTGCGAGCTCTCACATAAAAGGCGCGACCTTGTCATTTATTTTCGTTGATTGGCATGACGGTTTCTCTTCGTCTTTCACTGTCTAGTCATCACACCGTGAGTTCGTTACCTTGGTGCTCAACATATGTACCTCAGAAACCAGAGGCAACGGTTCTCATCGTCGGTTCTCATCGTCGTGATACGTGTAAAAAACAAACCAAATAGTACTCAGGGGTGAAATCACAGCACGTCCGAGCCGAGCCTCTTACAGCCATGTCAACGAATATGGCTCAAACAGTCAGATTATTCACTGACATGACGTATAACTTATTCAATGGCTACAAATTGTAAATAAAAATGATAAGATTGGCCCTGATGAGTTATTTAAAAGTTAAATGACTATCCATCCAGCGCCGGTGCCTCTCCCGTAGTTGCCACCAGGCCTTTTCTGCGCAGAAAAGCCGGGACCATCGGCGAATCCACTCCTGAGGAGAGCAACAGTCGCGCTATAAAATATAAAAACTTCCAGCTCCAACGACGAATCCCTTGACTTCAGCCTCAATATCAGCATTGCCTTCTTTCACTCACGTCTCGCGCTGCTCTGGCATTAGGCAGTCACAGGTCGGGCATTTATCCTTCTAATAAGCACTGCGCCTCCTCAAATCAGCCACCACAACTGCCTCTCAAACTCCATCTCTGGCTCAGCCCTTGCGCCTCAGCGTCTACAGCATCAAACATCTCATTCAACGTTACATTGGTTTTCAACGTGTCCATCATCTCTGCAGCAATATTTCAAAATGGATGCCGGAACTCAACAGCAGCAGCAGCCACTCGACAACGAGCGCCCTGAACTCAATGCTCTGGGCAAGTTTGTTGCGCAGTTTCTTCAATATGGCGCCAACGCATCCAACAACCTGCAAGGCTCCTTTTCTAGCATGGACACCAAGAGCTGGCTGCGGCTCATCATGATTGTTGGTGGCTACATGCTTCTAAGACCCTACCTGCTCAAGCTCTCCACCAAGGTTGCTGTCAGGAAATTGGAAGAGCAGGAGGAGAAGGAAAAGGCTGCGGCCAAGGCACAAATCAGCCCCAACCAGCTCCGAGGTCTTGAGGAGGAGGAGGAGTCTGATCTGGACCCCGAGGGTGACGGTACAGGTGCTGATTGGGGTCAAAAGGCACGTGTGAGACAGAGAGTCATGTTGAAGCAGATGCTCGAGGCGGAGGAGCAAAGAAGACTGGATGAGGAATCGGACAAGGAGCTCGAAGACCTGCTGGAACATTAAATCCGGATACCACAAATGATGTTCAGAAACATGGTCCTAGCCATGCGCACGAGGTTAATGATAGACAGTGGCTGCTTCAAAACGCGGTGTGTCCTTGAGCTTGACGTATGATGCACCGGTCTGAAAGAATGACATCTGCAGTGACGTCTTTGGGCGATGTGTACGAAATTTTCTACTTCCTTCGTCAACTACTCGCACCTCGAATGTTAGTGTAAGACGTTGGCCTACACACCAGCACCCAGTCTAGCCAATGTTTCGCTCTTATGTCATGATCGACTGTTGTCTCAGGAATCTTGTCAATCAATCGCGATCTCAATCACGTCCAAACGAGGACTATGTCGCACGCAATCCCGATGACTGCTCCTCCACTGCATCGCCAGTACTCGTACACTGCGCGCCGTCGAGCGCTGCCCAACTGGCCACGGCGATCTGGAAATCCAGGGAACCCTTCCAGCAAGCTAGGCAGACCGTAGTCTTGGAACCGGGACTGGGACTGGAGGGTACCAGAGGGACCTGCATCATGTGTGTGTGGGTATGCGAAGAAGTATCTACATAAAGACTCTGGTAAACTTCATGATTGTGACCTGCGGAAATTCGGCACTTGTTGAATCCCGTTGGAGTGTTTACAAGTCCAGGGGCTGGGCTGCACTGCAACTTATACCAGACTTTCCTATAATAGCAGACCATATTCTACTGTAGTCTGGCTCGTATGTTACGGTGGGTAGTCGACGGTGAGACCGTAGATCGAAATCAAGTTTCGCTGCTGGACCACGCGACTCGAGCCCGTATTGCGTCGGTGGATGACAAGATAGATTTCCAACGGTTCCCAAATTGGCTATAGAGCATTCTCGGCGCCACGGGCTCCAAAGGACAGCCAGCTTTCACTTTGACCGAATGATGAATCAGGCGTGAGACAGATATGCAAGTACTGGGTCGTTGGGTATGCTGGCATGGTCTGGTGCCGGCACTGCTCGGCGTGTGTTACAGAGGGCTAGAATGTGATTCCACTGAGCTAGAAGCGTCCATCAAGTTCGAGCAGCTGACCGTCTTTGAGTGTGAGTCAGGTCAGGCATTGCCACTGGCTGTCGACGCTTACTTGTGCACAGCCCAAGGTAAGAAGGAATGGACGGGATCGTATTGAGGAATTCGAGAAGGCATCGTCCCGGTTTCAAGGGGCATTCCGTCAAACAAACCCAGCTTAGATGCGACGAGGACACGACACCTCACCGACAGAAGCCTCGCTGGTGCAGCACAACTCAACCAACCACACAAGAGACCCGATTCCTGCGTCGGGGGCACGCACAGGTTTTGGTGGTTGCCGTGGAACCACACCCGACAAGGGTCAAGCCAGCTAACCTGACGTAGAGAGGGGCAACCTGGCGGGGGGCGATGGGGAGGAGGGGGAGGATTTCGTCGCGATACGGAGCATTGCACCAAAACACCAAAAGAAGTGTTCGGCAGATCACTCACAAAGGTTAGCGGGAAGACGTTTGAAATTTGTTGGTTCTCGGAGAGCCTCTGAATAGGGAAGAATAGGGCAAACGGACTCACAAAGCCTAATAAGCCAGTTGGACTTTCAAGCTCCCAGATAGGCAGGCAACGCTGGCAGCGTTGAAGTATTCCACATACAGAATAGTCGTTTCCCGGTAGGTCCTCTTCAAGCCTCCAGGGTAAACAAGTCACCTTCCTTGCATTGATCAACCCTGAAAAAACCCCGGTTGGCGTTGCAGTAGGATACTTGACTTGCAGGCGACCCATCCGCTATAATTTAGGTACCTCACGGCGCTGTTGGCTTGTGCTCGGGCTTGTCCTATGTCATCTGGATCCTCCGCTGCTTGGGCTTTCTCGAAGCTGCGCCTCCGAGGTTGTAGCAACTCAACCTGTTTGCCATCCCACGTCGCATCTTCCTCACCCAACGTTTCGTTTGTTTTCCCTTGCGTTGGCTCGATTCTAGCATCGAGTATCTCCTCGCAACCCCCTTTTTAGCAGTTGACGAAGACTCCCTCTCAGATTCGACCTTCATCGTCATTCACCTCTTTAGGGCGGCAGTTGCCCGCTCGCGCGACACACCGAAACCCTACACCGGGTTCACGAGCGACCGTCGTTCCGACACTTTTCTTGTCGCCCGCTGGCTTCGACTCCGAAAAGAATGCTTTCGTTCCCCAACACCTGAATCAGTGAATTCGCAAAATGGGGGAGTCACTGGACATTCAGAACCTCCTCCAGACGGGTTATTTCTCCACATCCCGAGCAAGGAGCCCAAGAGAGTATTTGCTGCCCTCGATACCCAACTTACCTACATAACATTCTAACGCACTCGTTCAAGGTCGACACCACACTATGGAAACAGTGCCTATGCGCGTCCGCCACCGCCGTCATACGACTCGGCAACGTCTCAAAACCAAAACTACCAACTTGTGTCCCGCCGGCATAGATTCCAACCCCCGCCTCCGAGCGTAGAGGACGAGGAAGAGTCGCTAAAACGAGAATATGGATCTCCGCGGCGACCCAAGTCCTTGGACGAAGACACCCCTTCGAGGGGTGAAATTGAGCAACAACCTATTATGTTGGAAGTTCATGAACACAACCCAGAGCGCCGCTTCGTCATTCTGACTGGACCGCAAACTACGTCTGATGAAGAGACGGAGCGAAAACAAGAGCCCAAATCATCACGAGAGGAAAGAGAGAAACGACCTGAAGCAAGTTCTTACGAGAATAATTCGTCTCGACGATATGAACCTGACTCTAAACCTAAGCACAAACCTGAACCTAGACCTGAACCGAGGACTGAGCCAAGAACCGAGCCAAGAGCCGAACCAAGAATTGAACGAAGACCCGAGCCCAGAACTGAACCACGAACTGAACGTAGGGCAGAGCCCAGAGTCGAACCCAGAGTCGAACCCAGAGTCGAGCCTAGATATGAGCGCAAACCCGAGCCAACATTGAAACCAAGCTCCAACGCTGGTTCGGAAACTGACAGACCTCGTCTGGAAAAGCAACGAAGCAGACAAGACCTCCCGAAATTAGAGACTGACTTGGAGGATCGATTACCTGAGAAATATCGCAAACCTCCCATCAATAATAGCAGACCCGATAACCCACCTCCGAAACCACCTCGACCAAATGCAGAAGCAACGCTGCAACCAGAGGTGATCAAGTATAGCTCAGGTGGTCGAGAAAAGGCCTACCACGGGTACAGTCAAAGTCAGGGTTCCAACCGTCGATCTCCGACGCAGCGATCCTACCCAGACGAGAGACGATACGAAGAAAGCAACGTCCGCACCTCAGCGGCTCCATCAGCAACTAAGCGTGTCCCCCCTAGCGTTGAAGCTGAAATGTCAGCGCGACCGTCATCCAGAGATCGAGTAAGCGATGCTCGGTATCGTCCCGAGTACTCTCCGCAAAAGCCTAGCCGAAGAGAGCGATCTCCTGAGTATGGAAAACCAGACCGAGAGGACACTTCCAGATCTTCCAAATATCCGTCCCGGGATACGGAGAGCCGGCCAGTTGATGATCATCCCAAGGGTCCGCGAGAGCTTCATCAAAGACAAAAAAGATCTGTCGTTGTTCAAGATGGCCGCGAGTCGGCGCCGACTCTGGAAAAGGTCGAAGCACCCAGCGGCCCTCGCCTAAGACCAAGAGCGCCGACTATACCTGTTCCCGTCCCAGCATCATCCAGTGTCCCAGAGGATATTCCTGCACCTCCACGTGCTTCCTCAACTTTCCCAGCTTATAACAGGGAAGAACAAATACCACCCCCTCCACCCCCTGAGCGACCGAAGTCTCAACTTCCTTATCCTGTGGATGATGATCGCGTTCTTGATCCCTTTGATGTCCGAAAGAAGGAGTGGTCAGGAAGATCTGTCTACGGCGAAGAGCCAGCCCTTACTATGCCAGACATACCGTTTCCCATTGCCATTGGTCCAGAGACACCACTCGAGGCGAGATCTGCGAGCATTCCGCCCAGTCTTCGCGTTCCGACTGGTCCGCAGGCTCCGATGGGATCACAGTCATGGCAACCTCCATCATTTGACCCCGAAAGAGATGGCACCCGGCTGGATAGACCTGTTGGCACTGTCCGGCGACACTCCGAAAACAATGGCGCAGGTGGTGTTGCAGGGTTCCCTGAATGCCGTCGCAAGCAACCAGTGACGGGGAAAATGGATTGGCTCACAATCCCTCGGAGTGATTTCAATGTCTGCCCTGAATGCTATGCGAGTGTGTTTGCCAATTCGGACTTCCGCACCTCCTTCCAGCCCATGCTTCGACCATCAGATAGGCCGATTGCCTGCGACTTTGGTTCATGCCTCTGGTATCGCATTGCTTGGCTGTTGACACTCAAGAACAATAAGCCGGACTTGCGGTTGTTCTATGAGGTTGATAATGCAATGGCCGCTACCCAGAATGCACCTTGCCCGGGTGATAGGGCAACTACACGAAGCTGGTTGACCATTTGGGATCCGTACGCGCGCCGCGCTGTATATGATTTTACCGTCTGCCCACGATGCGCCAAGCTCATTCAAGCACTGCTCCCTAATCTGTCAGATATCTTTGTCCCCTTGGATCCCCGATCGGAGCCTTCCCGAAATATGTGCTCAATGCGATTCAAGGAAGGACGAACACGCTTTGTCAAATATTTTGACGCCCTCGAGATCACCTCTGATCTTGCCCGCACAGAACACGAAGAGCCAGATGTTCATGGGCTAGCCAAGGAGCTTGAGAAGATGACTTCAGTCAGTGAGTGTTTCGAGGACAAGCCGATTGCAAACGAGTATTGGTACACTATGCAATTTCTGCCACAATTCACTGTGTGTGGCGATTGCTTCGACGAGGTCGTCCGCCCTCTTCTGAACGACAAGAACATCATTGCCAATAATTTCCACAAAAAGCCAGAGAGGCTCTCTCTAGCAACGTGCCAACTATACTCTCCCAGAATGCGAGAAGTCTTTCAAAAGGCATGTCGTGTGAACGACCCCAGGTATCTGGAGGATAGGGTTATAGCAAGGATGGAGGTTGAAGCGGATATTCGTGATAAGCTGAATAAGCTGGACAGGTCCAATCACGATGAGGAATGGGTTGATAAACAGACAGATAAGTTGATTCAGGAGTGGAAGAGATGGGAGTAAATGAACAAGGCAGGTTTGGATATCGAAGGCAGGGGGATACGATGTTGTCCATTTGTGGATGAGGGCCAATGTAATGAGCTATGTGTCAAGGATACGATACTTATGATACTACCTACCTACCTATCTTGTAATCTTTGGGCTTTCCAATTCTCACATACGTACATCGGATCTGTCCATGAATGTCAAGTTTTTAAATACATTGTGTGTTGCCGATCCTACTTAGTTTTATATGTTTACCCATGATTGTGATCCCCTTCAGATCTCTTAGCTGCCAAAAATCAAGTTTATTTAACCTCTCTAGCGAAACATTAGAGCATCCATTCAGATCTTTTTAATACGTACGAACTGAAGATCTCACCATGGCCATATGGTTGCAGGCTGATTGACCAAAGCTCTAAGTGCGAAAACTAGACGATAGTACTGTATGCTATCATATCACCACGTGATCTCACACAAAACTCTCGCTAGGGCGAAGTTTCAAGGTGGGGCTTAGGGTCTCCGCCCACCAAACCGCAGGAAAAAAAATACCCAAGTGAAATTTATCGCGGGCCTGATCCCAACCTCACACTCCATCACCAATTTCGACGCCGCAGACGATCGAGGTAAGAACCCAGCATTGCTCCCCAGCACAACCCTCAATCCCCTCACAGTGATACTGACTCGATCTCTATTCAGGTCCAAGTCCCAACCTTCAAAATGGCTTCGCGACCTACCGTCACTATCATCGGCAAAGATGGTGCTCCTTCTGGAGCTACCCACCCCATTCCCGCCGTCTTCACCAGCCCGATCCGACCGGACATTGTTCAGCATGTTCACACCGGTATCGCCAAGAACAAGCGACAGCCCTATGCTGTGAGCGAGAAGGCTGGTCACCAGACCTCCGCCGAGTCCTGGGGAACTGGTTAGTGATGAACTTTTTCTTTGTGTGAATTTTGGACGACGGACGGAAATATTCTGTGGGATCGAGAGCTCTTGACGATATTCGATACCATCAGGGGCGAATTGGCTTTTCGGGGATGCATCATGGCATACAGAAATTTTGGCTAACAAAAATATCCTCCAGGTCGTGCTGTCGCCCGTATTCCCCGTGTCTCTGGTGGTGGTACTCACCGTGCCGGTCAGGCTGCCTTCGGTAACATGTGTCGATCCGGTCGCATGTTCGCCCCTACCAAGATCTGGCGCAAGTGGCACGTCAAGGTCAACCAGGGCCAGAAGTGAGTATTCTACGAAAAAATTGCGTTGTGAGGGGTACATCTAACCTTGAAAAACTAGGCGATATGCTGTCTGCTCCGCCCTGGCTGCCTCCGCTGCCGCTCCCCTCCTCCTTGCCCGTGGTCACCAGATCTCCTCTGTCCCTGAGGTTCCCCTGGTTGTCGACTCCGCTGTCTTCGAGAACGCCGCTGTTGCCCGAACTGCTGCTGCTCTCACCCTCCTGAACGCTGTCGGTGCTGGTGCCGATATTGAGAAGGCCAAGAAGTCCAAGAAGCTCCGCGCCGGAAAGGGCAAGCTCCGTGGCCGCCGTCACCGCCAGCGCCGTGGTCCTCTCGTCATCTATGACGCCGAGGTTGATGGCAAGGAGCTCGTCACTGCTTTCCGCAACATCCCCGGTGTCGAGACTTCCCCCGTCACCGCCCTCAACCTCCTCCAGCTCGCCCCTGGTGGTCACCTCGGCCGATTCATCGTCTGGACCTCTGCTGCTTTCAAGGCCCTCGACGAGATCTACGGCACCACCACCGAGCCCTCGGCCCACAAGCGTGACTTCCTCCTCCCCTCCAACGTCGTCTCCCAGGCCGACCTCACCCGTCTCATCAACTCCTCTGAGATCCAGAGCTCCCTCAACGCTCCCAAGGGTGATGCTGTCACTCGCCGCTCTGCTGTTCAGAAGAAGAACCCTCTCAAGAACAAGCAGGTTCTACTCCGCCTGAACCCCTACGCCTCCGTGTTCGCCCAGGAGGCTCAGAAGAAGCAGGAATAAATTTCCCCCTCGCTGGGTGTGCAGCGGGCATGGAAGAAATCGGTGATGGAAACGACATGATTTGGTATCGAGGCGTAACGGCTTCTGGAAGGTTGAGCTCTTAAAATGAACAGAGATTTGACACTTTATGAAACACGTTCCGTTCTCGATCTTGATTCCTGACTCTCCCATTTGCCCATGTGATAGACACTATGATTACATGATTGTATCAACTGCTTCCTTATCGTCTCACGAATAGATATGGTGAATTGAGTGCCAAACTTGATGTCTGGGTCAACGATATCACATGGTATTGCGCGACCAAGACGAGGACTGACCTCATTCTGGACCCCGGATAAAGACCAATCCCATCTCAAAGCCATCGGTCGAAAGGGGGCTATACACATGTTATCTCGTGAGCGTGGGGGATTTGTCAGATGTTCTCTTAGCATGTGTTATGATACAATTTAGACACGGCTCTCACTTTATTTATAGGCCTTGTCGTCTTCGCACTGACACAAACCCAGGGACTTTTTCGGATTGTATTCGTACTTTGCAATTTTATTCATTTTCAACGTAACAACATATTTCCACCCTGTTGGTTCTACGTTATCATGAAGGCAGCTCCGCCACAAGGCTCTCAATCTCGGCAACGTCCTTGATCCTCCAGAACTTCTGCAGCGCGTTGGCATACCTCCTCGACCCCGTCTCGATGTTCTCGTCGCTCTCGGCGGCGAAGCAAAGGCGCACGTACTTCCAGCCGTCGGTGGCGCGGAACTCGGGCGTCGCGCTGAACATGGAGCCCGGCGACCCGAGCACCAGGTGAGGCGCGTGCGTGGTGAAGATGAGCCAGGCGTTTGCCAGCGTTGCTCCGTCGATGACGGGGATGTCGACGCCCTTGGCCTGGTAGAGCGGGTGGTTCTCGAAGTGCACCTGGGCCCAGACGAACATGCCGCCGCGGGGCCAGTCAAAGGACAGGATGCGCGACTTGGTGATGACGCCCCATTCGGCGTCGGTCTGGCGGTTGGGCGTCGACTGCTTGAGCTGGTACGTGTTCTCCTCGAGGATGGAGCACATGAGGGCCATGCGGCGCTCGTACTCGCCGCGCAGGCCGGTGAGCCAGCGGACCCAGCCGTCGAGGTGCCAGCCGCTGAAGTGCGTCTTCTCGAGGAGGGAGAGGGAGTTGAAGGCGCTGACGGTGGCGGCGGGCTGAGGACCGCGGATCAGCTCGGCGATGAGGGACTGCACGAAACCCGAGGGCTGCTGTGTGGTGGCCTCGGTGATGCTGTTGGGGTCGTGGTCAGCAAGTTCCTTGTTGCGTTGGGTTGCGAAAAAAAAAAATGTCGTCACACGCTTACCGGAGGAATTTCTCGATAAAATCTGGCTGGGCGGTGATCCAGCCCAGTCTGCAGCCAGGAGCGACAGTCTTGGAGAAAGTGTCCAGACGAATGACTCGGCCGTCTACATCAATGTTGAGGAACGAGGGCACGAGCGAGTCGATGAACTCGTAGCCCGACTTCTTGGCAAACTTGAACGGCTCCCTGCCCTGCACAATCTCCTCGCCCCTGATCTTGGCCTGCTGCACGGCGGCCGAGGGGAACTGCAGATACCAGTACGGCTCGTCTTCGATGATGAGCAGGTCGTACTCGCTGGCCACGGCGTAGATCTCCTTTCTGCGCTCCACGGATTGGATGCCGCTCGTGGGGTTGTGTCCCATTCTGTCATACCGCCTGGTTAGCGTCTCGCTGCATGTCTCACACCACGGGGAGGGGTCCTTGCAGATGGGCTTTACTGCAAGTGGGAAGTCCTTTTTTGGGGGGGCGTATAAAACTCACGTCACGGTGTAAATGAAGTGCGGTCGACGACCTTTCTTGGGATCCCAGTTCTCGAGCACATCGCGAAGACCTCCCGGTCCCTCTGCCACCATGCCCTCGTGATCCAGTTCGACGGGGACGACTTGGACGCCGTGAGGCTTGATCTGCGTGAGAATGTTTCCGAAGACGAACTTCTCGCAGATCATGCCGGGACGGTCCTCCACGGGGTGGACGCCCTCAAACCAAGAGTCGACGATGAGGTTTATCACCTTGGAGAAGCCGTCCGTGTTGCCATTGGTGAGGATAATCTCGGCGCCATCCTTGTAAGGGACGTTGGGGTGGAGGACTTCGCGGGTGAACTGCCGGAGGAACGAGTACAGCGGCGGGTAGCCCTGGGAGAGGCCGTACTGCAGGGCGGTGCTCAGGTCGAGCTTGAGCGAGGGGTCGGGCTGGTCGAGGACCTTGGGGATGGTGATGCGAGCCGACGTGGCGTCGAAGTCGGGGTTGGGCAAGAGGCCGGCGACGGTGTAGTCGCTGGCGGAGCCGTTTTGGCTCGAGGATTGCTTCTTGAGCTCCTCGAGGGGGTAGTTGGGTGAGGGCTCCCAGCGGTCGGCCTTGGAGACTTTTGCTTCGAGGGTGTCGTAGGGGAAGTATTTCACATTTGGCATTCCTGTAGTTGGGGGCGCATTGTGTTAGTTGTTTGAGTCGGAGGTGAGTGTGGTGTGAAGATGTCAAGAGTATGAGGATAATGCAGATGGAGGAATGAGATGATGGTGATATTCCACTGACAAGTCCGCGCTAGAGCATGGACGTTTGAGTCTCATCCTTGGCCTTGTTATCGGCGGGGTGAAGGCATCCGGGGTAAGTAGGTAGGGTAATTAGAGGCAAGGTGAGATACACGACAAGTTTGCAGTATTAGTAATGATACGCACCACCAGAGAAATTGCTGATGCCCGGGATCTTGGAAAACTTATAAAAAGCCTTGATCCTGCTGGGCTGGCGATTCTTGGAGATCTGTGAGTAGTGATGGGAGAGATCCTTTGGCTTGGGAGCCGCCGACTCTGCCGAGGCAGCGTTGATGGTGGTGGTGGCGTCGACCGTTGCAGAGGGAGCCATGGCTTTAGTTTCGTTGGTGGTTTAGGCGATGAACAAGCCACGAGCAAAAGGGCAGCTGCAATATGAGATCCAAAGAACTGGGGAAAGAGAGACGACAGGAAGAGAAATCATTCGATCATGTTCCCCTGGTGTATTTCAAATACTTGGGGTACAAGTACACCCATGATATCTTATCTCCCTGCTTTATCTGGTTCCTCAATCGGAACGGACTCAAAGGAGGGGGTCTCGGTCTCTCTCACAATGGCCTCTCTGTTTCTTTCAGGGTACCCTCTCGGTGCTCCCTGTCTGGCCTGTGGCTGCCCCGATTGCGGTAGTGGTAGGGAGGGCGGTTATTACAAATCCATCCATCCCACAATTTGGCAGGGCTCCCGCCATTATTGTCTACAATCACAACATAAATGCATCATCTGGCGACTCCATTTTCCCCGGAGTTTGGGGTGGGATGCTGAATTTCGTTACGCAATACGAAGGTACTTTTACCTAAATCGCTCGAGAATGATTGAATTCTAGAACGCGATGCCCTCACATTCACATTTGGCGCATTCATCTATCCTCCCGGGTAGCCTCTGCTTGCAAAATACCGACATATAGACTACATCCCAAGTAGGTACCTACGCATGAAGTGGTAACAATTAGACAAAATGTCGTGATACGCTGGCCTGGCGCTAGGTTACAAAATGACGAATTCTTTCTATTCTATCATTGAGATCTCTTTGCCAAAAAAAACTTTACCCTGATCTCTCCAAGGAGTAGGGCAGATTCTAACTTACTCTAATCCAAACAAAAAGAAAATCTGTCATCTTTGCATGTCACCAGCCCAGCCCGGCTTATAATGGAACCCAAGCTCCCCCAACGTCTGAGCCGTGCATCCCGTCTCCTCAAACTTCGACTTGGCCTCGAGGAAGACGGCCCGCTGCCACATCAGCTCGTCGTCCCACCGCGGGGGCTCCTTTGCTGGCCGCTTCGCGCTCATGACCCAGCCGTGGAGGGCGTTGATGTACTCGCCGTCGCCGAGGGGCTTGAAGACGTGAAGCGCCTCACCTTCCTCTTGCAGCAGCCTCTGGCTCCACGCTTCCATGTCGGCCTTGGGGGGCAGCTGGATGTTGTTGGACCAGACGGCGGCGATGGCGGCTGCCTGGCTCTCCGAGAGAGGCCACGGCGCTGCCTTCATGTTGAGGCTCGGGAAAGCGAGCGTCGGGTGCTGCACGCTGAAGACGTGCTGGTATAGGCCGTGAACGCCCCGTCCCGTGGTGATGAGCTTCCGCTCCAGATCATCGGCGAGGAACGGGAGGCTGTACAGGAACCCCGTGCAGAAGACGATGGCGTCAATGTCCATCTCGACCCGGCCATCCTTGAAGCGGACCCCTTTCTCCTCAATGAGAAACTCGTCGATCTCGGCCGTTTCCTCGCACCCCGAATGGGCCAGCCTCTCGGGGGATGTGGGATGCCGGACGGACATCAAGGCCGGTCTCCTGCACTGTTGGTTGATCTGAAGGGCGATGTCGAGTCCGGAGGGACCGTTGCCGACCACGACTACCCTTTGTCCCGCAAAAGGATGAGGAGTGCGATACTGCTTCGAGTGCGTAATGACTCCCGGGTATGCATCGTTGAATTCCCTTATGTTCTTGATGTTGGGGATGTAGGGAGTTGAGTAGTGACCGTTGGCAACAACGACAGCGTCAAACGTCTCCCTCGTCTTGTCTCTGGTGATTGTAGACTCGATATCCAACTCCCACTTGTCAACACCATCCCTTGGAGTTAATGAGACCAGGTTAATCTTTTGGCCGAAACGAATCAGATGCCGAATATCTCGAGCATACTCGATGAGATAGTCCTGAATCATGGCCCTCTCCGGAAACAACCTAGCGTCCTCTGGAAATTTTTGACACGAGAACCGCATGATATCCAGAGTAATGTTGGCGTGAAGATTCTCGTACATGGGAGACGTAAACGTAGGGGACACACCCGGGCAGAGACGGATCGGCTCATCAGGGGCACAAAAGGGACTCTCTTGCGGCACTGGACATGAGCCCAGGGCGAGGCTGGTGTAATTCCAGATGCCACCAACCTGCTCCTGCTGCTCAAAGACAACAATCTCGTCAAAGGCGCCCTGCGCAGCCAGATACTTGGCGGCAGCAAGACCAGCAGGTCCAGCACCAATAACGGCGACCTTGCCTACGTGAAACGAGGCTGGTTGGTAAGAGCCCATTGTAAGTGGTGGTTCTGCGCCCCAAGGACAAGAGAGAGGCTATATTTATATAAGCCACGAGAGGAGAGGAGAAAAAAGAAACAAGGCCTCGAAGCCATGGATGACTCTGACATGGCGAGTGGGGAATGGAACTACGAAGTGGCAGGCCGTTGTGCTATCCGCCATGCGCCATGCGCCGTCCATCGTCCAGCTACGGAGTACGGAGTACGGAAGTACGTATGTGCACTTTTTCACTAGACGACAAAGTGGAAGTGTGCCCTTGTTCTCTGGTTGCCATTCTGAGGCGGTCCCTAAGCGGAAGTGTTGGAGTGAGCAAGGGTTAGACGGTCTTTGACGGACCCCGATATTTCAAACCTCACCGCCTTCTGTTCTGGGACGGGGCCTTTTTCCTGCCGCAATTGTATTCGGCAAGCTTGATCTGATGTTTCGCAGCTTCCACAGCTCCAACCTAAAACTGGGGAGGCCTTGAAACAAGCAAGGTCAAGCAAACAATCGACAAAGCAGACAAATATAACCACGCACTCCGAGCACCGCCGTACATGTAGTCGATCGATCGTTGGATGCGATGCCGCTGCCATCCTGAAAGACCTCGTCTGTTCCTCCGAAAGCCTCGTATGAGCACCGTGTTCAGCTCTTGCTTGATTTCCTTTGTCCCTTGCTCCACGTTTATGAACTAGGTCTCCAACCTCTCCCCCGCGAGCGCGCTTCGTTGGTGCATAACCACTTGTCAAAGATGCCCGACACAGGCTCCTTGCGCGAGACGCTTCGCACCATTGACCCGACGCCTATTTCCCAGCTCAGGCCCGACTTGGCCGACCAGAAGACGCGGGTTGTCGACGGCGTCGTGACCATCACATGGCCCTTCAGCATTGTCACCAAGACAATCGCATTCATCGTAGCCGAGTCCGACTTTCGACTTCGACGCGACAGAGGCCAAGCCCGCATCAAGTTCCACGGCGCAGCCGCAAAGCGCATTGCCGATGCCGCGATTGGAGGCGGCGACGAGGTTCGTCTGAGTTTGGAGGCCGTCAAGTGGGAGAAGAACGAGAGCAACACGCAGGTCGCCGGAAGCACCCTGGAATGGCAACTCGAATTCACCAATCGCCTTTCCCTCCTTGTTCGAAGAACCGATACGCAGGAGGAGAAGGAGATATCTATTGACGCCACAGAATCTGAACCCGATGCGACGAACGACGAAGTTGATGGGAGCATAGTTACCGACGAACAACCGACTACCACCGACCTCACAATACCTTTACCAGGATCGCCGGATGTCTCCTTATCCGCAAAACGCCCTGCCTCGTCATCCTTTGACTCCCAGGAGTTTGCTTCCCCAGCATTCCTCAAACGCGCCCGAATTTCCTACGGTTCCCTGTTCGAAGGGGGACTGGATATTTTTGACGAAGAAGTGGACCAGAAGAGCAAGTCGAGAACCAAGAAGTCGCGTTTTAGCCTACCTGCGAATGCGTGGAGATACAGCAGTCGATCACCAAGCCCCGAAGTTGAGTCGGAACCGGAACCGGAGCTACAAGAGACAAACGGGGAACCAACCGGCGTTGAAGAAGTCATCCCGGCAGAGGCCGCCGCATCCTCGATCAAAGAATCTCAGGATGTCTTGATGGATACTTCGCCTCGACCCGTCATGGTTGACGGAGGATGTCAAACGGATGAAGTTGACTTTACACCAATGAACAGCGTTCAGGTTTCGGCTGAAGCTCGTCCCGGACCATTTGCATTTCCGTACTCGACCCCAACACCGCTCCCTCGCACGAGGCCGCTCGATGCTGAAAATTCTATCTTGGATCACTCTTTACAACTTCATCCAGTTCCCAACGAGGATCACCGTCCTCCCCATGGAATTCCTACAGGCTTTTTGGATCACTCACCAGCACATAGTGGTAGCCCGGTGCCATTCGGTGTCGCGACTTCGCAGCCCCTCACATATACAGCCACAACCGAGTCTTTCGGCGTTTCACACAGTGAACAGATTCATTCAACATCTGTTGACGGGTTTCATGTATCTGAAGCTTATCCTGCATCCTTTCTCGAGAACCCAGCTCTTCCGACCACATCCATTGAACCACACCCAACTCTGCCGTCCCATAGCTCTCACTCCGAGCCTGAAGGCCCGGATGAAAGCAATTCGTTCATTCATAACGCAAATTACTTTTCACCATATGACACGGTCCCGCGGCATTTGCCCCCTGATTGGGCTGCAAGAGTCTCACGCGCTCCCTTTGATGCTGCGGTCGCAAGTAACGATGCAGACAACCCGATGGAGATCTTGAGCTCATCTCCTGAGAGAGAACGCGCAGAGAGCGAAGGGGTGCCCTCATCGCCGTCAGAGAGAACAGGACTAATCTCAATCCCCCCTCACTTCCGCCCCGACCCGCCCATAGTAAACCAGACATCAGGCGGGCCAGAAGATTTCGAAGAAGAGGTAGATGAGGGTGGAGAGAGTGAAGAGGGACACTATCAAGATGGTGGCGACCGGCCAGGGGACGACTACGACCTGCGGAACTATGATCGTGCTCGTGATGACGATGACGATGTCGAGGAGTCAGAGGAGGACAAGGAACCCGATCCTGAAGATCCGGACGAGCAGATTATCAATCCTGAGGAAGATGATGAATCCGAGGAAGATGATGAAGACCAAGGAGAAAGTGAAGACGAAGAGGCCGCTTACGAATCACAAACCGAAGAGGTTGAGACTGGTCAGGGGCCAGGACTTGGTGAATTCGAGGGCGATGCGGAAGGTGAATACTACTCAGATGAAGACGACTACTCGGAGGATCAGGAGGAGCAATATGACGAAGAGGAAGAGGATGATGAAGATGAGGAGGAAGAGGACGAGGAAGAATCTTCCCTTCAACCAGCGGCGTCGTCCCAGCCTGTTTTCATCAGCTTGCTCTCTGATTCTGAAGACGAGGAAGAGGAAGAAAAGGAGCAAGTCACTGCCCCCGAACCACAAAAGGAACCAGAGCCAGCACCAGAAAATGTTATCAAGGGTGATATGGAGATGGATGAGGTCTTAGAAGAACCCCCAGACACGGTGCAAGCCGAGGTGGAGGAACCGATAGATGTTGGCAAACAAGAAGAGAGCAGGCAGCCAGAAACATCGGAGCACACAGAAACGTTGGTGGAGGCCGAAGGGCCAGAACCGTCCCAAGAGTCTGGGAAATCGACAGAAACGGAGGTGCTTGCGACATCCGACGAGGTTCTGCAGGATACGGAGTTGAAAGAACCCGAAAAATCAGTACAGCCAGAAACTGAAGAGGTTATTGAAGAAACAGAACAGCCAAAGGAACCAGAGGAAACAAAGGAACCAACAGCTACACCAACATTACGAGCAGATCAACCCAACGTCGAATCCACGCTGCCAGCCAGGAATGAATTGCCAGCCGAAAATGACCGAGATTCTCAAAGTCCCGTGGAACAAACACCTCTCAGGAATCCTCAGGTAGCTTCTACCGATGATACTGATAAGATGGACGTGGATGAAGAACTTGTATCATCCCCTAACAAGACCGATGATGTCGAACAAATCGAGACCGGCCTTGTCGAGACGGCGCAAGTGATTACGGTTGAGCATGCGCTGGACGAACCCGTTCAGACCTTGAACCAAAGCGTCTCAATCAGCCAGCAAGAGGGAGAACAAGAACCAGAATCAGCTATGGCCACACAGTCTCCTAAGCCAAGCCTTGATGCTGCTGCCACTGCAGATGGTGTTGTGGAAGAAAACCCTACTGAAGCTTCCAATCACGAGCCCCCAGCAGATGCTCACCCGATAGCCAAGGAAGCCAGCAACTCAACTGATGCCATGGACGTGGATCAACCGAACGACGAGCTCACAGAGATACAAAAGCATTCACCCGCTCCAAACGATCAAGAGATTGCTGACACAATAGGTGGTTTCAAAGACGTTCACGGCGCAGTCGCTGAGCCTGCGTCAGCAAGCATAGAAGGTGACCAGGATACTTTGCACCAGGTACCAAAATCTGCAGGACCCCCAACTTCCCCAGGAAATGGCGTCAAGCCAACATCCTTGCCAAGCGATCCCGCTCAGGAGATCGAGCCTACGCAGAAGGAAGCGGATCCGAACTTGGAGGCACAGGGTCAAGGGCATGCCGACTCCCCGGACGCCACGATGCAGGATGCTTCACAGACCGAGACGGCAGCCGAACCTAAGCTGTCGCCTAAGCTGTCGCCTAAACTGTCACAAACAGCAAACGTGCCCGAAACGGGCAATGGCGAGACTGCTGGACGAGCAAACAGTCCCCCGCAGCCGTTGACAACTGGCCAAATGTCGCCCCCAGCCACTCAGATCCCTCACACCCAGCCGTCGCAAACAAATGATGAGCACACCCTCATAGAGGATAGGACAACGTTTCTAGAACAAGAGCATCACGACCATCTGCCCACTCCCGGAGAAACGCAAGTCGATGACATCGCGATGGCGGAGACGGATCATTTCACTGAACAACACGATAGACCAGTCGACGAGGATGATCTAAGCCCCGAAGATCAGATCATGGCAGAAATTCTACAGCACTCCCCCGTCAAGTACGACTTTAAGCCGCAACGACATTCACGCCCTGCTACCTCGTCGTCTGCTGCAGCCTCACCTCAGCCTGAAGCTGGGCTGACCGAGCCAACGCGCGATTTGGAATCGAATGACAATGCGCCCAAATCCGATGTTCCTGTCACGGTAAAATCCTTGCGCAGCCGGGGCCACAGGTCAACAATGTCGAAATCATCCGACATATCCCAGCCCGACCCAAGTCCGTCAGTGGCCAAAGCTCCCTCGACTCCCAGACACACCGACGAGAATGCCAAGCCCAAAAGCACACCGACAACGCTGCGCATCACCCGTAGTAAGGCGGCGGATCCGGCGGACCCCAGCATTCAATTAGCGAGGGCCTCGATAAATGTAAAGGGAAAGGGGAGGGAGCAGGAGGTGGATGAAGCCAGTAACAGCCCACCTGCTAAGCTTCGCATCACACGGAGCAGGCCTGGGAGCAGGGCTGGCTTGACAGACCCGAGCATCCTGCTGGCGAAAGGGACAGTTTCTTCGACTAGGCAGCCCCGGCATGCTGTCACCCCTGAGCGGCCCAGTCGAGAGACGCGTTCCAGCTCCCGTGGAATGGCGCCGAAAGCAAGCACACCAGACGCGGCTTCATCGGTGCTATACTCTCCTTCAGTGGCTGAATCATCGGTAGCTCCTGAGGATGAGAACCTAAGCACCGTCAAAACTCAACTGCTCAAGAGCCTCCGAGACACTCTACCTGAATATCTGCCCCTGAAGACGATCGGGGGAAGCCATCTTAACAAGTTGGTAGATATCCTCGCTGTTGCGACCACAACCCCGGCACAAGCCTTCCGGCCGAAGAACGGACCCAGAGACTACATGTTGACGTTGACGCTCACGGATCCATCGGCTGGGCCAGCGGCCGTGTCGGTGGCGCACATCTTCCGGCCCTATCTGAACGCCTTACCGGTGGTGCATGCCGGCGACGTGGTGTTGCTCCGACGGGTTCGCGTGGTATCAATGAAGGGACGAGGTTTTGGGGTGCGAGCTGAAGACGGATCGGCGTGGGCAGTGTTTGAGAAGGCTTCTAAGGAGAGGCTGCCTCAGATCAACGGCTCCCCAGTGGAGATGGACGAGAAGGAGTTCAGATATGTGGACAGCTTACGGCGATGGTGGAACTTGCTCGATGGTAAGGCCATGGAAAAGATAGAGAGAGCGAATCGCAAAGTGGCGGACGCGGTCAAGGAGCATGCCAAGTGAATTAATGGTTAAAGGGCAGCAATGATGTGCGAATTGGACACTTGATAGGCTACCGTAGGAGTTTGAGGGACAGGTGGACGGATGGTCATGGATTTCCATGGGAATAAATACAGGCTAGACCAGCGAAATTACGAAGTCATAATCAAGAAGAGAGAAAACGGGTTTACTCTTTATCGCAGGAGTTATGTCGTGTGAGCGGTTACTTTCCCAGGATTCGTGGTATCCATTGATCCCTCTGCTTTGATTTTGCAGGTCAAGATGACGGAGGTT
>JALNIO010001377.1:0-27014 GCA_023509875.1 Rugonectria rugulosa
CGATTGGGTAAGGATTTGCTTAATACGTTATTGGTAATAAGCTGTACCCGTTTGTGAAGAAGGATAGAATGAGGTGGCTATGCTGCATGTTATCGTGGGGGGAGGGGAGTGGTTGAATGGGTTGCAGGCTGGTCCAAGTCCGCCCAATGTCGTGATCATTGTGTTACCACGTGTCACACGACTGCAGAATTCTCACCGTCGTGGTTTCACCGGTTTCTCCGGGAGAGGAATGTATCATTGCAAAGAAAAACAACTGAACTTTTTTGGTGAATGTGAGTGTGCCCCCGTCTCTGCGCCGACCATGTTCCCGTGTTTGTCTAAATCGGCCTTGCCTACCCTATACACTCGCCTCGTCTGAGTAAACCCATCTATCCCCTCCCCAGATCAACTTTCCTCACAGAGACCATGTCTTCCGTGTCGCTTCTGTCCTTGAGCAAACTCTCCTGAATGCCAAAAAAGGGCGCAACTCCATGCCTGACAACTCCCTTCCAGAAACCGCCCACGATCTCTTTCAGATCTCCTCCCGTCTGCTTGAAATCAGGGAACGCGTTGACCTCGAGCAACCAAGCCACGCCTTGAGCATCCACCAAAAAGTCCAGCCCGTACACCTCAAAGGCGTTGGGCATCGGCTGGAAGTGCACCGGCATAGCCCTGGCCGCGGCCTCGAAAACCTCACCGCTGACATCGCAGATCTGGCGGAAGATGTCCTCCCGCGCCGACGACGGCAGCGGCAGGTCCCAGAAGCGACGGACGGTGTTCTCGTTGGGCGAGCCCTGGAGGCAGGTGTTTGTCAGGAAGGCTTCGATGTCGTCGGGGGCGTCTCCAGGCGCCGCGTAGGGCTTCCCGGCGAAGAGAGCGAGCATGTGCTTGTAGACCCAGACGTTGAGGCTTCCCGTGCACAACACGTAGGTCCGGATGTGAAACTTGCGGTCATCGTCTTGCAATAGAAGGGGTGGGTGAATATATGGCTGGGCGACAAAGTGTCGAAGATGCGAAGTTGTTATATGATCCCGCTCCTCGTCGTCATTGGTGGTTGTAGTCTCCTCCTCTTCATCGTCGGTATCTGGTTGATCCTCTTCCCAGCCGTCAAAGATGGCCTGCAGCTTGTCCATGGTGCTAAACAGCCGGATGCCTTGTCCTCGGTCACTCATACCAGGCTTTAGAATCCACCATTCCTTTGTGGCGGAATCCTCCTCTGGGAGCGCTTCGTTTCGATCCAGGCTTTCCCGGAGGTCAAACGCCTCGACCAGCGCGTCGTCCAGAAACTCTGCAAAGTCAACCTCAAAGGACTCACTTCGCTTGACATGCTCTTTGAGAATGGACGACGGGTTCTTGGCTACCCAGTGATCAATAGTAGTGGAAAGGTAATGCTTGCGGATCAAAGCTTTTCGGATCATGTAGCTATTAATGAGTGAGGTCTTTTCGTGGGAGCCCGCGTATTCAAAGTCAATGGACTCGTAAGCTGTAATCTGAAGCACCTTTGTGCCAGCAGAAGGGAACATCTTTGACACCAGATCGCCATCTTCGGAAGCTGGCAGGTCGGTGATGATGTTGAGGAACCCTTCAGGGAAAAGGGAGTTCAAGGCCTCGAGGATCAAAGGCTGCACATACGAGTCCTCGTACGAGATGATGGCTTGTATGGGGGCTTCTCCAGCACCATGCCCCTTGAGCCGAAGGGGTATCTCAACCTGCGCCTTAGAGTCGGCTTTTCCCATTGATTGTCCTGCACTAAGTAACCACTGGTAAGAATGGGATATATTTTGGAGTTATGGAATGCCCCCGCATAGAATACAGATGGTGATGATGTAACGCTACTTGTATCCAACACCCATACGCTCCGAATAACAAACAGACCAATTCCAAGCGATTTCGGGGAGATGCACTCACAGTACTAGCTCTTTCTGGTCGGAATCTTCCAGCCCATGCATGAAGTTGGCTTTCAAGGGAGTGACGCTAGAACAAATGTTAGTATTGCTACTGAAAGTCATTGTTGATAGATTCTCACCTTGTCTGGCCTTCCTTGACGACCCATCCATCGCTGCCAGGTCCAGCCTCATCCACACTCTTGTAGACATCAGTGAACTTGGGCGCCCATTTGAAGTGCTTGTGAGTATGGCCCTTTCTGGCACCACCAGAGGCCCCCTGGTCATTGACCTCGCCATCAACACCCTCTCGTATTCTTTCCTCCTCCTCGTTCTCGTCACCAGCCTCCCCCTCAATTTCCTGGAAGCAACCGCCCTCCCTCCAGTAATTCTGGAGAATCTTCGTGTAAACAGTCTTGTTCTTGTCAATGCCTTCTATCAGAGGCACGTTGACGCTGTAGAAATCTGTGCTCCCATCTGTGGGCCACTTGTTGTAGAGAGCTTCGATGACTCTCACGCTGTGCCGACAGGCGGTCTCGATGATGACGGGGTCATGGTTCCGCGTGAAGAAGGCGAAGCTCAGAGCAACAGCCTTTCTCTGGCACACAGCGGCTTCTAGTGCAGCACCCATAGTTCCAGAGCTTGTGGCAAACACGGCGGTGGTGTTTCGACCGTAGTTGGGACCGCTGACAACAAGGTCAATGGGGCCACGATCCTGGAAGAAGTGGTGGAGGCCAATTTGAACACAGGAAGCAGGCGTACCATCAATTAGAACCCACTCCTCAACGTCTCCAGAGGGCGAAGGTTTGTTATGAGTGGTGCCTTCGGAATCTTCACCATGGATGTTCTCAGAAGGCCTGTAGTAGACGGGCTTCAAAGTCTGGCCGATCATGTGTGCTTTGCCAATCCATGACCTCTGGGTATGGGGAAGACACACAGATACGACGTGACCAGATTTCTGAAGCTCCTTGATCAGGCAATGAACATAGGGGGACGAGTGAGGGGAGGGCGGCCCATCGTCGTTGGTAATGAGGATATGCATCTTGACAGAGATTAAAGTGAAGAGTAAGAAGTTGACAGGGAGTGAGGCTGATGAAGAGATGTGGGAGAAGAGACGGAGATGGCAGGATGTAAATAGTCCCTCCCAAAGCGGTAAGGAGGCCTCAATTCAAAAGAGAAAAAGAGTAGCCCAATGCAAAGACAACAACGTTGGGCACGTCGGCGAAAATGACTGACAGAGGCGCGCAATGGATCAAGCGGCCGGATCGAAATTCGTAGGTGAGGGGCAAACGTGGGGCAGGCCGTAACCGGATGCCGACGGGACAACGTTTAAGCACGCAAGCACGTCACACATTTACAGAGTACCTGTAGGTAGTTAGGTATTTGCCTCGAGAATTGAGATCATGTGAAATTCTGTACTCGGGTGCTTCGTCGTCCAAGGGAGGGACATACCTACATGTACCTGTATGCACGGGAGACACAGATCACGTAGTGGATTGAGGACAGAGAACAGAAAACACCGGATAACGGACACAAGACACATGAGAAAACACAGAGGATACAGGATACAGCATCAGAACATGTCACTGCGAGGAACGCTTGCATATGGATTCGCAACATCCTTGATTCATGCGGACTAACTAAACTAGAGACGACAGAGGTGAAACCATGTGATGCTCCATTCTACCAGCAGACTTGTCAGCAGTCTCCAGTCTCCCTCATCCATACCTCGCCTACAGGCAATTCGTTGCCTGCGTCATGCCATAGTCGATCCATTCACTTCATTCAACTTATTCCTGGTCCCATGCCTTCCAAGAAAACAACGTGGCTCGCCATTTGATTTAGACCTGTACAATATCCATGCAACGCCAAAAGATCAAAACTCCCCTCAGCATTTTGGTTCCCCGTGCACTTAGGAACATAACAAGTCGACATCGTAGATAGGTTGTTGAGACTTGTATGCAACTATGCATGCTTCGCTGAAATCCCTTGCTGATATTATGAAGCGGCCGGAACGATTAAAAAGAAAACCATAGAAAATGGCACAAGTAAAAGTGCATCGAGACGAAGTGAACTAATTGCGTGTACGCTTGGCGTTTGCAGCAGCAAGACTCTCGCCATGTCGCTTCAGCGACGATGGCGCCTTGTCTTCCTTCTTGGTACGTCGCCAGGAATCGAAGGGGCTGCCTCTGCTGCGCGCCTTAATCGGTGTTGGCTCTTCCAGGAGTTTGTTGGTCGACCTTGTGGTTCGTCTAGTGCTAGGAGGCGACACAGGAGCAAACTTGGGCGCTTCCGGAGTACCTGCGCGTTTGACACGGCTCTTGGCGGGAGTTTGAGGTTCTTCAACTTCGGCCTCGGTTTCTTCCTCGACCTCGTGCTCAGTTGCCTCATCATCGTGCTGGTCTTCCACATCGGTCGCAGCCTCTTCCTCGTCAATCACTTCTTGTGTCTTCTTGGTCTGAAAGAGGAGGCGGGGCTTGATTGCAGACCGAGTCAGAGGTCGAGCGAGTCTTGCTTCCTCATCGTTCTCATCTTCAAGCTCTTCCAAGTCTGCAGTATCGAAATCTGCCCACTTGCGAAAAAACTTCTTGCCACGGCTAGAGGAACGGTCAGTTATTGTATTTTTTGATCGGGTAAGGTGAACTTACAAAACGTAAACCATGCCGTCTTCACGGCGTGAGGCTTCATCAACGGTTTGAACTCCCTCACCGGGAATTCGGACTTGTCGCGCTTTAGCACGACGCTTAGAGGGTGATGGAGGTGCCGCGAGCTCTCCGTAAAACGGGTTAGATTCGCTCTCATCCTTGGATGGGATTCGGTCTTGTGTATCGGTGAAGATTTCAATGTCTTCTTCAACCTCTTCGGCCCTGAAGCTCTCCATGGAGATGCCAGTGTATTTCTTGGCACGTCGCTTCTTGGGGCTGGGCATGAGATCCGAATCAGCTTCGGAGGGGAAGAGATTACGAGCGATGGATTTGATCTTTGTCGCCGTCTTCTCATTCGGGGGCTTTTGAGGAGTCTTCGATGGAGTTGGAAGCATACCAGCGGCGCGAGTAACAGCCGATCGGGCAGGGCGCTGGGTAGTATCCTTGATCCCGAGGGCGGCAGCAGCTTGAGAGCCTTCGGCAGCGAGCGAACCCGAAGCACGGCGAACCGAGTCCATGGCCGGCTGACGCCTCTTCTGTGGGGAGCGCATCGGAGAGAGGTCAGAAGGTTTGCTCGACTTCTTCGCTGTGCGTGGTGACCGAGGTTGGCGGTTTGAAGAATGCGGTGACGGCGTTCGCGCGCGTTGTTTCTGGGAAATTCGGGCTGACTTGCGAGGCGTAAAAGGCTCCCAATTGTCGTTGTAGCCCAGACGTGGAGTTGGAGGTGTGCGGATGCCAACCGGCGGCGGAGGCGTAATTGAACCATCAAAAGTGGCGGCCATTTTGAATATTGATGGCAGCTGGGTGCTGCTTTTCGCAATCGATAATCTTATCGTGGATATGCGCCGTGTATATTTTCAAGGTGTCGCGGCGTCGTGATCCAAGAAGTGTTTGCACCGAGTTTGCCAAGGTCAAACCGGGTGAAATAGGTGATGCGATGATCCAGAATGACGGAACCGGGGAAAAGGCTAATAGCTCGATCGTTACGACAGAAAATAGGGTGCGGATTCCAAAATCTGTGTCGGATGCGATGGAAATAAGTGTTCGTAGGGGAATTGTAATGGTTGTTTAATGCTGAGAATTATTTGGGGATGGAAGAAGCAGAGATGATGATTAGGAGGGCTGGACGGTTAGACTCGAAATCAAAAGAGGAAGCGGAGGGAGAGGATGGTGGCTGGGCGGTTGGGCAGCGGGTGGGCAAGCCTCGACTACCTATTGCTTTGTATCTTACCCTGGAGCCCTAAAGCGTCCACCAGCCACCCGCTTTCATCCCTGCCGTGGTCAAATTTCGGGCTGAGCCCCACCAAAACTCCTTCAACACAACGCGACTTTGCCCCGCTAAAACGCGTCTGTTTCGCGCGTCGTCGTGTCCAATCACTCTCATGCATTCTGTTGACTCTACGAGAACTTGGGATGGTCTGTGCCTCTGCCCTTTCCGCGCTCCTTCGCTGGTTGGATGATGCCCCTCATCTGCTGCTGAATGAATCCACTCGACCGCAGAGAGCAAAGCATCAGCGAAAAGCAAGGGCCAAAACACAGCGCAGCATAAACAAAACACGACGCATAGCGCATGGCCGATTTCGACACCTTGTCCCGCCAGGCAACCTACATACAGCTCCAAGTACCTATCCTTCCTATCTTATCGGTTCCTTCCGTCGCGTCCTGCGTGGGGATAACGTCACTCTGATTAACCCCTCCAAAACATTGTGCTGTACAGACACTCCGCCCTTGTGTTCTCTCTCAGCTGATACGCTGCCCTTTGTTGACCCAACCCATCCCTTCTGGTCTGTCTCTTTGTCATAACGAGGTCACTGCCGGCCAGGCCCTCCCTTCTGTTTATCCCACCTGTTCCACCCGTTGTGCCGCAGCTTGCTCTCGCCATGGCCGACGACACTACACAATTTACCGAATCAGACGTCTGGGCCTCGCCGACGCAAGACAATGCCCCACCGACGACCTCGAGACCACGAACTCCAAAGACTCCCAGGACCCCAAAGACCCCTTCAGCTCAGGACCCTCCCGCCGAACCCATCGATCACGAGGCTGCCTTACAAAGGGAGCTGGAAGGGGTTCGGAACATTAATGAGGCCATTGAAGGGGTGATAGCTACCCTTGAAAGAGCTGGGGGCAACATGGATGTATGCGCCAACCGGTGGTCCCTGTCTCCAAGACCCCTACTGACCGCCCTTCTAGACTGTATCTAAAACTGTAAACAATGCCTCCGTATTGCTCAACACTTGGACCCGGATATTATCACAGACCGAGCATAATCAACGGTTAATCTTAGATCCTGGTTGGAAGGGCGCAACCGAAGACGTTGCCGAACAAGAGGCCGAGGCACTTCAAAGACAGTTGGCCGCTCAAAGGAAGGCAGCAGAGGAAGAACAAAGACGAGAAGAGCTCCGTCGTCGTCGTGAAGAGGAGGAAGAAAAGCGCAGGTTACAACCTACAACTACTGGTCGTGGAACACGCGGAGCTGGTACAAAGGGGTTACGTTCGCGAGGACGAGCGACTGCCAGAGGCGGCACAAGCTCAAGCTCCAGCCACTTGTCAGAAACATCGAGCTTGCCGTCAGGTCGCGGAGGACCTAAGATTGGCAGAGGCTTTGGCACATATAGGGGCCGACCGCGAGGTTCATAATGAGCTCAGAAATGGCAACCACGCCTCATCTTATTAAATCCTGCCACCTCTCAGATACCCAAAAATTACAGAGTCGTCATGTTTTGGCTACACTTTCTTGAAGAAGTCGCTCATCTTTTTCATACCCTTCGTGTTGACCTTTTTGAGATCCCGGACTCCTCGACTTTCCGAGGCTTTCCTCTTTTTCTCCTCTTCTATCTTCCTCTTCTTTTCCGCACGAGCTTCGTCCTCCTCTTCGTCGCGACCATGTTTGCGTGTGTAATCACCTACAGATCTGGCAGCCAGTGCTTCTGCTCGTAGTTTGGATAACTTTGCCAGGTATTCGTCCAGGGGAGCAAAGTTGGTCGAAGTGGCATCTGCTTTGGCGAGAGACTCCTGGAGCTGATCTGCGAGCGTTGACGCGACATAATTGGAGCATATGAAATTAAAGGCAACCCTGAGTCTTTGAAGAGTTATGACTTTAGGCGATGCTTCCATCGCACTGACAACATTGTCTGTTGCAGTCGGCTCTTCGGTAAAAGATGTGGCCGCCGTTGAGGGTTGCGATTCTGAAGATGCCGCAGTCTCAAGTGATGCGACAGTCGATTGAGAATCGACAGACTCGGGCTGAGGAGTGGTGTTGCCACTAGGCTCTGCTACGACTTCGCCCTGGTTCATTTCTCGTTTTTGAGCAAGAATTGGGGCTTCGAGAGCCTTTTTGACAAACTTTTCATCCATGCTAGGAGGAAGTCCGCCCTGGCTCATCTTCTTGGCCTTATTCAGAACAACAGAAAGGAGTTTCTTCTCATTTAATCGAAACATGATTTCGTCGCCTGCTTCGACCGTATCGCAGATAGCACCCATCCGTCGCTCGATCAATGCACGCGTTTTGGGGCAGCGCATGATTTCAGAAAGATGTGATGCTTCTTGGGGAAGTCTTTCGAAGTGATCGTCACTGGAGAGGAACATGCGCTTTTGGTCGCTTGAACCCTTGACTGTTTTGACATCGGCCAGAGCTGGAAGGGCTAAGAAGAGAGGATCGATAACAGTAGCCATGTAAAGATCCTGGCCTGCAGAAATGGTGGCATGTTTCTCGGAGTCGATTGCCTCGGATTCGGTTCCTCCTTGAGGAGGGTTTGTTGAAGTTTCAATGAGCCAGCTCTTCGGTATCGTTTTTGGGGCCGCGATTTTTTGGAATTCGTAGATACCGGTTTCGGGACATATTAGGTAGCGGGAAGGACGTGAATGTCTTGGGTTGGGAAGCGTAACGATTCGGGCTTCTGTTGTAGCTTTTGATGGGAGGATGAAGATTTTGGGGGGATTCTCGGTTTGAGGGGGTAAAGTGATCTTTGATGATGCCGATTCGCGTGTCTCTGCAGCTTTTTTTGAGTCTGCCGTAATGGCTTTGGTTGATCTGGTTCTGGCCATGATGTAGGTTGGTAATTAGGAACGGAGTACGGAGGAAATAGGTAAGAGACGGAAACGAATGAAGTTAATGGATGCGAATAGAGTTGGCATCAAGAGAATGAGTGACGGATTAATGACGAGAACTTGAACTCCAGAGAGAGAGAGTGATGAGCGTTCGAGGCTGGCAGATTCAAGAGAGTGCATGGTAGTTGCTCTGCACCTAATTAGACACGTTCAGCCAGACGCGTAAAAGACTTAACGAAGCGCGTCTGTTGTACGATCCGCTGCTTAAACAGCCTACGTTCCTCGAGATGCGTGCCACACCAGCGCCACAGAAACCCCACCTCACCAGCCAGTCCCAGCCCCAGTCAATTACTCCCAAACCGGGGCTTGGACTGGACAAGGTCACGACTTAACCAGCCTCGACACAAGTTGCTGGGGCCATGATCCTCGATGGCTTGGGACTGGACTGCTTCAGAATTATTCTCCGCATAAACACTAACTGTCTTGTCTCTTTTCTCTATTCTTCCAGCCTTTTGCTTTCTCTATCAACACAGTTTTTCTTCTCTTTTCCTTCTGCTTTCTCCCCGTTGCCTGGATGGCTGTTTCGCTGCTCCATTTGGGCAACACTCTCCCTGGAGCTTTGGGAATGCAATAAGCCAGCCTCTGATTATACCCATACCGCCTCTGCGCTTAGGCCTACTACGTACGTAGTCTTATAGCCAAACGCCCGATACCCAACCACTTCCAGATTCTTTCCCACCGAAATGCCATCAGGTACGTTTCAAGGACACCCCCTCAGTATTTACCTGAGCTCCTCTTGTGTCGCACTGAAAAATGACTGACCTTTACTGCTTCCTGTAGCTCCTCCTCCACCAGAGCCACAATGGCCGCCCCGATCTCCCCACGAAGCGCTATGCAGCACTCCGAAAGGTCGCGAACGATACCGGCAAATGATGGATCAAATATCTCCTTCCCCATCGCCGTCGAGGAGGACTCGAAACTTGCCCTCGATCAATCTTCTTCAGGCGATGAACCAAGATGACGATGAGGACGAAGATGAGGAGACGCTGCAGCTGAAACTTCAAGAGATCCAGGCTCGACTGAAGCTAAAAAAGCTGCAAAGCGCCAAGTCAAAAAAGCCTGTGGAGGACGGGATCGATGGCTTGGGCGCAACAACTTCAGAACTCGCCATCTCGAACGAAACTCATACTCGCTCAACAGGCGCAGGAAACGTCAGCCAGAGGGCGCCAACTTCACAAAGTCGAGTTGAAGTACCTGCATCGCCGGTCCGCAAGGCTCAACCAGTGCAGGTCCAGACGTCTCCCAGCAGGGTACTTCTGGGCATTGACAAGGGGCTCATGGCCAAGGATATATCCCTAAATCGTGCGCCAAACTACCGCAACTCTCAGACGACCGGGGGCTATCTGAGGAGGTCGAGGACGACAACTAATGCGCCTTCGTCAATGGAGCAATCTCGTCCGCTGACCTTCAACGAAAGGCTTGCATCAGCAAGAAACGAGGAAGTCACACGTAAGGAAAGGCAGGAGAAAATCCAAAGCATACGGTCAACTGCTTTTGGGATTGATAAGCAGGAGATGGACAAATACAAGAAGACGGCCGTCGATATACCTGACGAGCCTATCCAGGCCCCTGTCTTCTCAAGAGACCAAGTCTTGGGCAGCACTAACGATAATAGCGGAGGGCTGAAACGAAGCAACACAGCACCAAGCATACGCAGAGTCTCAGACCAAAGCAGCATCGCCTCGAGTACACCTACATCTTTAACCGCGCAAAGCAGCAGAGGCAAAAAAACAGCACCGAGCGAAGTCTCAGAGGACCAAGCATCCGCCTTCGAACCATACTCCAGCCTGCATCTTTCTAAGCGAATACTACCACACATCGTTCTTACTCGCCAAATTTCTGGAAAGAAAGTCTTCAATATCAAGAACCTCCTCAAAGTTGTCAAATCTCCAGACTATGCCCTGCCGGATGTTGAGCAAGATATTGTCGTTTTCGCAATTCTTGCCAAAAAATCAGACCCACGTTCTCACAAACCGACCAAAAATGGAGGAGAGGACCGAGGGAAATACATGGTTATGTGCCTAGTCGACCTGGAATATGAGCTGGATCTGTTTCTCTTTAATTCCGGATTCCAGAGGTTCTGGAAACTGACAGAAGGAACTGTGATAGCGATCCTGAATCCCAACGTCATGCCACCCCCTCCTGGTAGGCAGGATACTGGAAAGTTTAGTCTCGTCATCAACTCGGATGCGGATACGATCATCGAGATTGGCAAGGCGCGGGACTTGGGATACTGCGAATCGATGAAAAAGGATGGACAGCAATGCGGTGCCTGGGTCAACTGGAAGAGGACTCATTTTTGCGAATTTCATTCCAATACGGCAGTCAACAAACAGCGAGCGAGTCGAGTGGAGATGAATAGCTCCAGTTTCGGCGCAAGACAAAACAACTCCAAGGAATTGCACAACTGGAAGAAGAAACAAGAAGAGGAAAAGGAAAGAGAAAAAAGAGGCAACTACGATTGGGAGTCGAAAACACGCTGGTTCGTCTCCCGCACAATGAGCGCTTCGGATCTCATAGATGGCAAGGACAGGACTCCTGCAGACCGCAAGGACAGAGCCGAGTTCATGAAACGTGATTTGGAGGCCAAAGAACGAGAGCGCGAGATGATGAAGACCCTGGGAAAGATTGGCAACGCTGCCGGCAGAGAGTACATGCAGCATTCGGGAAGCCGGGTCAATGGCAGGTCGAATTCCACGGTTACCTCGACGGAAGCGTCAAGCGTTCAGGTATCGTTTGAAGAATCGACCGAGCCAGCTAGGCTCGATGCGAAGTCCCTCGGACTCTTGTCTCAACGTTCCGATATTCACCTGAGTCCCGTGAAGCGCAAACGCCCTGAGAGTTCCCAGGCTGGCTCACTGGTAAGTGGCAGGTCATCGACTCTCGGATGGGGCAGCAACTTGAAAGATAAGCTGGCAAAGATGAAAGAAGGGGAGAAGCTCCGCAAGGAGGACGTGCCGCCGGTACGGAAAAAGACGCGGTTTGTGACGGAGAAGGGCATCCGTGAGGCGGGGCGGGAGAGCCTAGGCAATGATCTTGTGGAGCGTCAGGTCACGCTCGAGGATGATGATGATGAATTGGTTATTGTATAATACATGTGGTTGTTGTTTCGTGGATAATTGGCGCATAGGCATACCATCGGAGACTTTGGAATTGAAGGGACGGATTGGATCCTCGCCCGTGGTGGTGGGGACATATGAGTTACGACGTCAACAGATGCTTCTGTCAGCATGGCCTTTTCAGCATCTGTTTTAATTGAAAGCATTTAAGAGTCACCTTGAGCTGCACGAATGCCGGCACATTGCGTCATGTTGTCAGGATGTGTTGTCGAGACCAGGCTCTTGAGTCTCGGTCTCGGTTCTGATCTTTCTTGAACAGGGCCGATAACAGAGTATCAGCCTCGGATCAAAGGCACAACGACAAGAGGACAATCCTGACAGCACAGCCTCCCTCGCGTACAGAGCTGATGAGGGGAATAATTGCTTTGTTGGTTCGATCAATTCGGGTGTGGAGTCATAGGTTGCACGATGGAGGGTGAGGCGGCAACGGGATCATCAGACACTCCTCCTAGCTCTCATGAGCACAGCTTGCAGATGCAGGTTAATGGGGTGCTTAGCAGATAGCCATTGGATATGCTTGACATGCTGAGCACATGAGTTTCGAGCAGGCTTTCTCCGCTCCCCAGATTTTGAGGCCCACCCCCAAGAGTTACGGAGTATAAGCCAGAGTTGCGATGTGTTGCGGGGGTATTGGGTCTGCTCTGTTGGAGCCCCCCGGCCTCATTTCTCTCGCGACTGCAACCGTAACGGTTGAAACAGGATATTCAGGGAAAACGAGAAGAAACGAAATGTAAAGATACATGAGGTACCTCGGTCGACAATCGGAATCTACCGGCTTGCGGGCTCTTGCTGGAGGTCAGGAGGAGTGGAGATGGGAGCATCTTCTGGTTCAAACATCTTGCCGAGTTACTCGCCCGCGGATGGTACCTTGGTTGATAATAGATGACGGGATCGACAGGAAGGAGGAGTTCCGAAATGAGGAGAAAGAGGGATTTGAAACAGAGCAAAGCAAGTCTTTGGACTCGGTTATCTGGCGTTGGGTGCAACCGCCGCGGGGAAAATGATGCCAGGATTTCGAGGGATGGTGGGGAGTTTGGGGAGCCATGATAGAGCTGTACTGCGCTGGGGTTGGGGGTTGATAAGGCTAGAAGGGAGCGGGGAGACGGAACGATTCCTAGGTTATCAACTAGACGAAGACGAAGTAGGATCAAGGGACCTATTCGCATTCATAGAGCATGTTGACGAAATGGTCGTTGGAATTTGCGGTGTGATAGCGTCAAGTGGTAGTTGAGCTTGACGATGGATGAGGAGAGCCTCCTAGTCTCAAGCGCCGTCTGCCCCGCGCGGAGGAGGTGCATAGGTGCCCCCAAACCGGGAGCTCTGCTCTTACCCCACTTGGAACTGGTTACGCTCACTGGCAGCTTCTAAGTGACTTCGTACCACATGTCACTTAGGGAAAGAGTAGAATTGAGGAAGTATCCCAAAGAGAGAGCGCTCCTTCCGCGCCTTCACGCCTCACGTGATGGTAATAACTCTCTCTAATGGTGCCAACTCAGACGTCTTGATTGTTGGCCAGGCAAGAAACATGGACCTAGCCTCCCTTGCGATGCAACTTGAGGACGGACACGAGAAGTGAGGCCGCAACGTGATCCGTACTTTCCATCTACATCGGCCAACACAACTCCCCAATCCTGGCTCCATACCGGGGAGGCAAGCTAAAGTACCTTACCAACTGCGCCATGGACGGCACCGACTACGACATACCTACCTAGGTAGACAAGGTCTCAATGCGGGGTCCACGAAGGGAAACATCGGGATCCATGAAAGCTGCGTCACAAGGCCAACTTTTCTGACCACAACATCAAGAGAGCTAATGCGAATCAGCGTCGGGGAACAAGACCAAGGTACCAGAACATGGAGTCGTCCGAGACGCCGGACTCCCGGGTGTGAGCAGGGAAACGGGACAGCAAATGTCTGCCTTCGGAACAGCTCGTAACGCGACAGCTTTAACACCACCTGCAACCTGACCAATACATATTTATGCTCACGTGTGGTGACCACATAGACTTGCATAACACCTCGCAATACGGACGAGGGTGTGCGAGAGCTGGCTGATGAAGGTAGCCCTGACGACTGGTAGGCAAAGGAGACGGAGCTGTCGACTGTAGCAGTCAAGAGGTTACACAAAGGGTGGGAGTCAGCTATTCACCGGGCCCTGCCAGATCAGGAACAACTTCGTAACAGTTAGTTCTGAATGGGACGTCGGTTCCTTCTAGTGCACTGGCCTGGTCCAGGTAACAACTTCTCCATTCGTTTAGGAACTTGGCTTGGCTTCCTCACGAGGGAGCTTACCCAGCTCAGCTATTCACCGTTGCATCCAAATCAGCGGGTCGACCTTGGGGAGTGCTCGATTGGCCAACGGAAAGGCGATGATTCACCCTGGACTGGTCACCTGCGGAATCGACACAGCATGGAACACCCGATCATGCTGATCCGGCTCTGCAGCCAACTCCAATTCAAGTTTGGGGAAGGTCAGAATTGAACATCCGAATAGTGGCAAAACTCTGACACTCAGCTTGACATTCTTGACACTTCCTATGCTTTACCCCCACGGTCTAGCCTACAAGCCGAACTGTTCGTACAGCGTTTTCAGTCAGTTAGAGGATATTAACCCCAGATTTGCATTGGCATGCAGATCATGAGGTCCTGGTTTACATAGCGTAGGTCTTGTATGATGACCTGGGCACCTCGTCACTCCCGAGAGGGGCTGCGCGAAATCCAACGCTCTAATGCGGAGCGATGCATCCTTTGACCAATCTCACTGATGCTGTTACTTCTTACTGGAAGCACTTGCTTGGCATGTATTATTGATCGACTGACGGGCATTTCTCCGACCCACCACCCCTACGGAGATGGACGGGGTCAATCAACGTCTCGATACAACTCATCAATGGACGGCTGCTCCATACTACTTATGCCACGTCCTTTCAATACTACTGGCCAGCATATCAGATACTAAACCGGCGCTAGGAACATAAGTCTAGATGAGAAAGTTGCCTCCTAGGACTCAAACTGTTATAAAAGTCGAAGTCTCCTGCTTTAACTTGAGCCGGATTTATGTTCAGAACAACCTCGATCTTCATCCCATCGTCTCAAGTCAGATCAACCTGCCACCTACTTATGTGTTAAGATTGGCCTGCTCTCGGGCATTTAATACACTTGCTCATACTTGATCTTGTTGACAAATCCTCTGAGACTTCACTTACCATACGACTGCAAGCATGGCCCCTCATAATGACGCGCCATCTCCTGTTGGCTCTTTCCCCAGCGGCTTCAGAGCTGGTTATTGGCACTCCTCGAACTCAACGCACAATGAACTTGACTCTATAGACCTCCCATCGTCCCCCAGCTGCAGTTCATTGGTTGAACATTCAGCACACACGGAGTCTCAGCAGAGACGACCCCTTGTGCCCGGCGTCTACGTTCCAACCATGTGCTTCTTTAAGCCAGACACAGAGGATATTGACCCCGATACTATTGCTTCCCATGCAGTGCGACTGGCTTCGGCTGGTGTTACTGGCATTGCAACCCAAGGCTCCAATGGAGAGGCTGTTCATCTGACGCATTCCGAGCGTCAGATGGTCACCGCCACGACGAGGGCAGCGTTGAACGACAATGGGTTCAGTCGCATGCCTCTCATTGTGGGGTGCGGTAGCCAGAGCACCCGTGAGACAATCGAATACTGCCGAGAAGCTTGGGAGACTGGTGGCGACTATGCCTTGGTGTTACCGCCGTCCTACTATGCCACGTTATTTGCCCCGGCTTCGGAAACAATCCTGGAATACTTCACGACTGTGGCAGAAAATTCTCCCATACCAATCATAATTTACAACTTCCCCGGTGCTGTGGGCGGTCTGGATCTGTCTTCAGATATCATCATCGCCCTCGCAGCGCACCCCAACATTGCAGGTGTCAAGCTGACCTGCGGAAACACTGGAAAGTTGAACCGAGTGGTGGCAGCGACCCGTAAGCTATCGACTCACTGCGACCCATCGCACCCTGAGTTTCTTGTCCTAGCTGGTTCGGCCGACTTTTTGATCCCGTCATTGTCCGTCGGAGGACATGGTATCCTGGCTGGACTCGCCAACATTACACCCAAAGCTTGTGTCCGGACGATGGAACTCTACCAGCAGGGCCAGATTACTGAAGCACGAAAGATGCAAGAAGTTGTCTCACAAGGTGACTGGGCCGCCATTCAGGGCGGTGTAGTGGGAGTCAAAGCTGGTCTGCAGGCTTGGTTGGGTTACGGAGGTAACTGCCGGAGTCCCCTGCCAAAGCCGACGACGGAGCAGACGAAGCGGTGGAAGGAAGGGTTCCGGGACGTATTGTTGCTCGAACAGACGTTGGTAGGGGACAAGTGGCACGTGGTCACTGTGGTGACATGATTGATCTTGGGGAGTGTAGGACCAAGATAACGGTGGCTTATTCAGAACAACGGATGACTGCATGGCCGGAAGCAGATTCTCACGAGGTGGCTGATACACTTTACCTCTTGTAAAAGGCGGTATGGGATTCTGATGGACGACTAGGACATGTCGTCCCCGGAGCACGTTTGACTACCCCTTCTACATGGCCGTTTTGTTTGTATACGGGAAAGAATGAGATGGGATTTGGAGACGGCTGGATCGGCTTGCTTGTGTAAGATGACATGATTAGCGATGGGACTTTGACTCGGACACATATCAATAGTTTGTTTCTTTAAAACAAATTTCTAAACTTGCGACGAACGACCAATACTGTAGTCGTATCCCCACGATATTCCCATAGCGTCTCCATTTGTGACTATCATGTTTGTGCTCCGTCCTCCCAACAAGAGATTTGGTTCACAAAGAAATTGCCCGCAGCAGATCGTCGGCGGCTCGGCAAGACACGGGGGGGAAGGGACAGATGTCTAAGACATGAGTGATCAAGGGAGCATGAAATGGTGAATACGAAGCACACGAGTTCATAACCAGGCTCGTGTTTTGCTTAGTTGTCTCTCCGGTGGTGTGTCACGCGTAATGCTGGAACCTCCCTGTGTAAGTAAGTTGGGGATCCGAAAGGACCTCAGCGGGACCTGCTCGGGCCTCACGCAGGAACCTCCACGCTGACTGGCGCAAGCAAGCATTGAGTGCTTATGTCTACCCGGTCCTGAATCAAGGGTGGGCGAAGAAAGCAGAAGGCAACATGCGGTACATCCGACGGGGAAATTGAAGCGCTAAACAGGATGCGTCGATGCTCACGGTGGACAAGGCGTTTGGGTTTTGAGGTATCCGGGCCAACACGGGATCAAACTCGATTGGCTCGACACTTCTGATCGTGTGGCAGCGGCGAGGCAAAATCATGTCATGTCTTTGTAGGACGGTGAGATTTGTCTGACGTTGTGTGCTGGAATTATTTGTACTTTGTTAATGTGCGAGAGGATGGCCCAATGTGCATCTGCCCTCGGGTCTCTTCTGAGCACTATCAGAGATTGGACGATATGTAAGCAGTAGCTGAGTAGGTACTCCGTAGTAGGGTCTGATTCAGAATGCGTTGATCTGGTCAACTGGCGTTCAAGACTATCTTGACCCATCAACAGTGCTCCATGTCTTGGGTGAAAGGGTGGGCCTGTCTCAGCCGCGTACTTCCGGTTCCTTTCCTTTCTTCACCCTGCTCTTGTGGCTGCAGAGGGCTGTCGTTAACACGAGCACTCCATTCTGATAGTTACTGTCAGCTCGATAGCTGAGCTCGGGTAATAGGATATACTCTGGAGTGAGCGGTGCGTTTGTTTCCATCAAACACTCGCGTGTTTGAAGGAAATGGGGAAATGGAGCCGCCTCCGCGATCTGGGGATCCACTGACGTCTGTTCACGTTAGCAGCGGCTGCAAGGGACAAGGGGCAAGTGGAAGGTGCCGGAGCGCGCAGGGATGGATGGGGGAATTGGGGAGGAGTGGTAAGAGCTGGTTGGTTGGTTGCATTTGCTGTGGTGTGGTGTGCTGGTGTTTTGTGCGCGACTTCGTATTCAGTTAATCCCATCATTGCAGTATGATTTGGCTGCATGGGGTGGCTGAAGTTTGATTTACCTACCCACGAGGGCAAAGGTAACACCATCTCTTGGTGGCTTGGCTCTTTGAATTGGTGAAGAGGGTGCCGGTGCTCCCAGTCTTCCAGAATGGCCATCTCTGTAAATCCAGGGCGGTGAAAAGATACGTATCTTGTATCCGCGGATTGATCTGAAGCTGTCTCGTTTGTGGTTAGTGCCCTGGCGTTAAGCGTCATTAGCCGCCGCCAAAGGACGCTTTGGTTGCTTGGTTTATTTTTGTTTGCAGTTGTCTGTCTGGCAAGCGATGATCACAATGGCGCCCAATGTCAATCATTCAGGGGGAAAGAACAAAGGCCCTTGTTTCAACAAGATCCCATTGGCCTATCCTGTAAGCGACGCAGAGGGAGCTGGAGGGGGCCGAGCCATGACATCAGAGCACCGCACTTTTGAAAAGAGCGTGTCTCGTTGAAGTCCGGAGCACGCACGCAGCAGAGGCGGCATTGGGGACACCAGTGTGTGCAAAATGGGGTAGCAAGGAATGGCAGCAACACGTCTCGGAATAGTCGGCATGTGTAGGTAGATGATGCAAACTGCAGGCTGCAGGACACAGGGAGATACAGGCAGTAATTACCTATCCACTAGGTAGTCCCTCGCACCTTGCACCTTGCACCTTGCACCTTTAATCTTCAACTGCAGTTGCCTAGGTACGCACGGAGTAGGTAGGTACGGAGCACGGAGTAGTAAACTTCCAGCTGTGTGGTTTTAAAGTAATAAGCTGCATCCTACGGCAGGTACCTAAACTAACCCCCTGCTCACGTGTCCCCACTAAACCGACAATCGGCGAGTTTCAAGTGTCTCTAACAACTTCATCACCCGTTCATAGCCTTCAACCATTGCACAAGGCGTCTGCCCTTGGACATCTGCACTACAATGCGCTGTGATGTAATGCACTCCCACTTGCATTGTTACCCTTTGAGCGGCAAAAACTTGCCCAATTCCGGTTGCCCTGGATAACTCCCTCCTTCGCATGCTGCCGCCGTACCGATTGGTTCTCCTCGTTCCTCGTCTGCGCTGCCAACTACTAGGAACACACTGGATCCTTCGTTGGGTTGGCAGGCCTTCCATTCGGACAGATGCAGGGATCTGCGACTCTTTGCGCTTTTCAAGGGAAGGATCTCCCTGACTGCAGCACTTGAGCACCCAACTCAGCCGCCCAGCCTCAACGCTCGGCCGTTTCGGATGGCGTTCCTCTTGATGAACAGCTCAGCATGCTTCGTATAGATCCGTACGCTTCCCACGCGATAGACGCTGTCCCACCTTGTCACCGTCGTCTGAGCGGGCCTTGCATCTTGCAAGAATAGTCTTTTATCTGTCGGTTCACTTTCCCCTTGCCAAGTTGCACTTGAGATGTTGATCCCTCTCCACCTGGGCTTTGACACATCCACTCAGCACCCAGAACCGGCCGCTTTACTCAACCGACACCCAACTTGCGAGATAACTCAGGTGTCACAGTACTTCGTACCTGTACAGTGAATCCTTCTCCTCGGGGCCTTTTGTTGTCGCGCAGCCATAAACAAGACCCGCTCCGCCTTCCGGTCAAGAGCACAATCTAATGACATCGCACAAGACTCACGTCCTGGGGCACAGACATGTGCGGCATTGGTGGCTACGCAGTCGTTACGTCGCAGCTATGAGGAACCCAAAAAAGAAACGTGCACTTCCGTCTTCCATCCCGGTCTAGTCTCCGTTGACCTTGACCTTGTTCCTGGTGTTGGTTCCGGAAAAGAAAAGAGGGTAACATGGCATAACAACCATGTAAAAGCCACCCCTTGTCGCGTCTCGTTCCCGTCCCTTGAGTGCCCTTCTCTCTGTCCTTCTCCGGGAACTGGTATTGGATATTTTATTCCCTTCTTGTCCTGTCTTATTCGATGTCACACTCGTTTTCCTTCTTGACCAAAAAGGCAACCTTCGAATACACTCACTCGTTTTGGCGTAGGCATTGCTCTCCGTTCATCCTTATTTCTTTCTTGTCTTCCTCTTCTCTTTCGTTTCGCTCTCGGGGCAATATTCTCTTATACAACTATGTTGCTAGACATTTCCTCCTTGACAGCCTTGGTGCTGGGCGCCGCATCCCTCGTCAACGCCCAAGCTCGCTATCCTATCACTGGTGTGAGCGTGTCGGATGGAAGTGCTGTTCCCTTGAGGAAAAACATTAATGACCTCCAATCTGCTGGAGGTGCTGCATGGTATATCGACTATGGCTAGTGGGCTTCAACCTGCTTTCTTTAACTGACACGCGGTTAGGGATATTTACATTCGAGCTTTGCTTGAGTTGCAGAACCAGGACCATGAAGATCCCCTTTCTTTTTTCCAGGTTGCTGGTGAGCTCGACTCTCCGCCAGTCTACAACATACACCTAATATGAAATCCAGGCATTCATGGGAAGCCATATATCGATTGGAATAACACCGGTGGCAAGGATACCGATGGATGGCAGGGTTACTGTCCCCATGGTGTAAGCTGTCCAATGCCCGCCATATTTGAGGCATCTAACACAATCAAAGGAACGACTATTCGTGACCTGGCATCGTCCCTATGTCGTGCTTTACGAAGTATGAAAGCACGCTATATCTCTTATACTCAACAGTAACTAATTATTCCTAGCAAGTTCTTGTTGATACCGCAAAACGTCTTGCTCAAGAGTATCCCCAGCGCTACCGCTCCCAATACGTTGAGGCTGCCAACAATCTCCGATCTCCCTTCTGGGACTGGGGTGTCGACAAGGTCCCCGAGGCTACAGTTCCTACCAAGATGACAGTCAATGTTCCTGATGGCAGCGGTATAAAGGAGACTGAAGTGGACAATCCCCTCTACACCTACAAGTTCCCAACCGCCGCTCTCGATGGCACCTATGGAGACTTCGACAGCCAGAATCGCACTCGTATCTATCGATGTCCTTCTCCTGATAGCTACCCTGACTCTGCCAACAACCTTCTCTCTGAGCGGCCTTACAAGTCATGGCTAGTAAGTAAAAGGTTCTTGGTCTGTGGTCTTGTCCATCTGCTAATCGACCCGTAGTACGATGCATTCACTAAGCCCACCACCTTTGACCAATTCGCTTCAACGGGATCCAGCGGGGGTACAAGCCTAGAGCAGATTCACAACGCCATTCATTGGGATGGTGCTTGTGGCGGCCAATTCCTTGCAGCTGAGTTCTCTGGTTTCGATCCTCTCTTGTGAGTCGGAATATCGCGTCAGCCTGATCTCGGAAATGCACCAGTAAGCTAACAAACACAAAGTATGCTGCACCACACCAACGTGGACCGATATTGGGCATACTGGCAAGCCATTCAGCCCGACCAGCCCCTATTCAACGTCTCGTACTCGGGTGGCGCTCGATGGTCCACGCCCAGCGGTACCACCATCAAGCCAGACTCCCCGCTGCAGCCCTTCTTTGCCGACCAAGAGAACTTTCACACTTCGGAATCTGTTTCCAGCATCAAGGACTTTGGTTATGCTTACGAAGGCCTCGAGTACTGGGAGAAGGACGAATCCCAGATGCAACAGGATGCGATTCGCTTGATCAATCAGGAATATTCCGACAACCAGACCACGTCTGCTCGGGGCATCAAAATCAAGAAGCGCGGCATCGACTGCTTCACTCGCTTCTTCGTGCAGGTTTCACTTGATGTGCAAGAGGTTGAGCGCCCTTGCTCCGTCGACTTGTACCTCGGCGACAAGAAGATTGATGGCCACGTCGTCATGCAGCAGCCCTCTTCGGGTACCCTGTATGGCGAGTACTCGCTCGACCATATAATCAAGGAGGTTCTTGACGCAGCACTTGACCTTGACAATCTTGTTTCAGCCATTGTTAAGGGCTTCCAGGTACAGATCACCAAGGTATGTCTCTGCCCTGATAATTATCCATTGAAGCTCTGGGCATTTGGGGCCTAACAATCTCTTACAGCATGATGGAACCAATATTCCTATCGAAAAAGTCCCGAGCTTGAAGCTCGAGATTGAAGACGTGGAATATACGCCTCCCAGCGACGACTATGAACTTCCCACGTATGATCATGCTCGCACCCGCTCGGCCCTTCCCATCCAGAGACCCTATCAATGCGAATGCGACGACGACAGCAGCTCCGACGATAGTTCGGACAGCTACAGGACGTAGGATACGAGAAAGAGTAAGGGCGAGAAGCCCAGAGGCTTATTCGACTTGAATCTGAGATTTGGCCCCGAATTTGGGAAGAAGGGCGGATCTAATTAGATGAATGTGCATCCCCAAGAGAAAGAGGAGGAGACGAATAGGTGTGAGCTGTGCAGAACATTCGGAGTTTCCAGACCAACTCCAGTGCTCGTGGTTTTAATGGTTTGGATATTTCGTGGTATATTGCTTGCGGGTTCTTACTACCGCCCGTGGATATAGGATTGTAAAACGGCACGACATGAGATGATAATTGTAGTTTCTGGTGCTCTTTGATATATCAGAGACCACCATGCACGCTTGAAAATGCGACACGAACCTTTACACAATCTTTCAAGTTTTGTTGCAAGAGTGAGATTCTGGGGGCAAAGTGAGGATGAGATGTGATGCACGAGTTACGAGTACTACGTCTTAGTCAGGGCGAAGTTGAGGTGCTTGGCTTTCTTGTCTAGAGAAGTGTTGAGATTGTGCAGACGATGTTCAACTACCCCGGTAGAGTGCCTAGTATCTACTTATGTCGGTCTTGGGGTAGATTTCTTATTGATCAGGGCATGCGAGCTCCCTTTAATCATAGCCAATACGACACTTTGTAGAAAACAATGCCTCTGCTTGGGGTAATAGAATAACTTGTACAATAGAATCAACAGGGCTATACACGGACTCATCGCCATTTTGGCCTCGATACCAGCGGAATGAGCTTGTCAGTAACCGCATGAGGAAGTCTGTCTTTGAGCAGTAGGTTATTCAGAGACGAATATTGACATCGCTCATAGAGGGCCCGAAATGCAAGGCTGCCTAGATGGAAAACGTATCCTAGGCGCTATTCTGGTCAACTGAGCCGTTCAAATCGGAGAGGCGTAGGCAGACAGCGCAACAGTAGCAACCATACGAAAACACAGACGTCTCCCATCAAGTGGCCAACTACAACTGCCAATAAGAATCTGTCCCGAGCTCACCATCAGACGCAGGATCATCTCATCGGGGGGCTTCCTACCTGGATCTCCTGCTACCCCTCCGGTTCATGCACCAGGCAGAGTTACCGATTTGCGTGGCGCAATTCGTTTGAACCGAGCACGGTTCCTGGGTAATAATAAGCTGCTGCCACCACCAGTCTCAAACATCGTGGGGTGGGCTCGAGGGACGCACCAAGATCACATGACAGTCCCCATTGGCTGGTTTCCTGTCGTCGTACTCCTCGCTCTGGTTGGTCAACATGTTATTTTCCACCATAGAAACACTCACAGATTCGTCAATCCCACCGGTTTTCAAGTATGGCATTCGAAATCGTTGTGCCTTCCCACGACGACGCCCCAGCAGTGGCCAGCATACACTTGGCTGCCATGGACGCCAACTTACTGATGCACGCCCAATTTCCAAACCCCGAAGCTCTCGGGTTTCTTCGCAAATGGCTCTGCAGAGACACCCAGAACCACATCGAAAAGGACAGCATGGGAATTTTGGTCGCACGAAATCCGACCGACGGGACTATAGCATCCTTTGTCAAGTGGAACGTCCAGAGGCCCAGCAACAACAAGGAGCATCAGGTGCCCGAAGACGACATTCCGGACTGTTGCCGACGTGAGTACTTGGACTCTTACGCCGAGCTCTGCAAGAAGGCGAGGGACCAGGTTCTGGGCGACCAGCCGCACTTCCGTAAGTCCCTCATCCTAAACTCTGCGCATCTCGGCCTGCGAGGAGCGGGACCCGTCCAGCCTGAGGAGCTAGGCTTGCACTGAACTCATGCATGAGTTGTTAGCCAGCCAGTGACAGTCCGTGGTTGGCTGGGCTGGACTGGCCTGGCTACCAATGCCCAACTCGAGCTCAACGAGCAAAATCCTTCAGGTTGTAGCCACCCGATGTGCCTGGTTTGCCGAAACTAACAACAGAGGGTTTTCTTTTACCCTCTTTGCTTCCAGATGTGACGTATCTCTGTACCCATCCTGAATGGAGCGGCCGAGGAGCTGCGTCGGAACTATTACGGAATGTGCAGGACAGGGCTGCGGCGGAGAGTGTGCCGGTAGTTCTCGAGGCCACCATGAACGCCGTTACGTTTTACCAGAAGCTCGGCTTCGATATTCGCCAGGAACTCGAGATGACGCTTCCGCCGCGTGGGTCAAGCGAACCGACTGAGCGCTATTCTGAAAGAACGATGGTTTGGACTCGTCCGGAGCGGCCCTAGTGGAAAGGGGACGCCGTCACGGTAAGGAAGCCCGAGTGCACGAATAACTGTAGATATCTAAGCCTATTGTATAGTTGAATGGATAGAGCACAGCTCTAAGACACAAAGAAACTCACCGTGGCCTAATAGGGATATGAATCTCGTGCTGCAGTCTCCAGAGCATCGAAACCCCACACTCGCGTGGTGACGAGCAGAGACAGCAGGCTTTACTACTCCGTAATCCGTATTCCGTATGTACGGAGTAGGTAGGCCTCAAAAGCAAGGGCTCCACAAACCAAGGGACCCCAAACCTTTGATCTGAAGTCGGAATAAAGAATGTGATCTCTCATGGCCAGCCTCGATGGACTGTGATGCCACTGTAGGTCGCAAGCTTCACCGCTTCCAGATCGATGACTGCGTCCTGTGCATGCGTGGACGCCAAGACGGTTCAACTGATGCAGCGTGTGTGTGTGATACTTTGTATGTAATGAGTATCCGTACAGCCTCAAGCCATGAGCTCAAGACCCTTAACCAGGTGCCCCAGGTAAGTGAAAGATGGCGCTCCAGTCTTGGCACGATGAGTCGGTCTGTGCAGAAGCATTGGCCTCGAGCCAAGGGCAGAGCAGATCCCTGCAGGCCCCACGAAGATGCAAGCAACAAATGGATTCACTGCAAACAAACCTTGGATATGTGATAGGTAAACTTGTACGGAGTACAGTGCTGGTCTCAGCGGTCCAGGCCACCTCGATAAGCGCGCATGTGGGACGGGCTTGCATTGGATGAAGCCAAGACACGATACGTCAGGGACACGGGGCGTATTCGGATCATTAAGAGGATCTTATGGCTGCCTGCCTCCTAAGGAAAGGCGGGGTCTTGTTGGTTAAAGGGACCAATTATCATCCAGGTATTTCGAGGAGGAAAGAAAGTGATGAATAACTGGTCCAAGTTGACAATGATATGTCTTGATGGCCAGCATCTTCAGCCTGTCACCGTGATATGAAGCCTCGTGAAACAACCTAAATCGCTGTTTCCGGTCCGGTCCTACTTCAAGGGTAATGGACCGGCTTGGGTGCGGACCGAGTGATAGAGAGGTGAAGATCTTGTTACTCATCGCATTAAATCATGCATTGCTGTGTTATGGATTCCTTGACACAACACAACAGCCTGGGCGAAGGATCATAATCGGTCGCCTGCCCTGTCCGGGAATAAGTTCACTGTCCGTACCATGCAATGAATGTGTGAGCGATGTGGCTGACGAGGTGCGTCTCCGTGCTCGGCGACATCGGGCCAAGTCGGAACAAGAGGCTCAGGCAGTACTCTGTATGATATCGAGCGCAAGAACACTTCAAAGGGAGGAAAGGGGCCGGGGCGACGCCGAGAGCGGTGGGCGGCTCCGGAATGACGGGGATAGCTGTGGTGGTGTCAAAGCAGATGAATGTCAGCAGAGGAAGAGAGGGAAGCGGACAGTTGGCCAGAGAGAGAACAACACATGCAGCTGGGTTAGGGAACTAAGACTTTGGCCAAGTCATTGCCATGACAGAGGAGAGCAGCAAAAAGATGGGGCAGACCTACTCCGTACCTAGACATCCATTCGCATATACAGGAGTCATGTGCAGCCTTTCCATAATGATATCGGTCGATCGGTCGGTCATCGGCAAAAGAATTGACTGAGGGTGATGGCGAACGACTGTCCGGAGACTGCACGGAAGTGTGTACGAAGCATTATACGGCCCTACCCCAAAGATGGGTTACACTAGATTGGTCCCGGGGTTACTGGGGTATTCGGATAGGTAATGATTACCTATTCGACTCTGGACAGTTCCCCAGCCCAGCTGACTACAGACAGCCTGCGGCAGGGAGTGGTGTCGCGCGGTGTTGTGAGAGGCGCAGCCGTGTAGGTGGCTCCAGGTTCGTTTGAGGTGAGGCGTGTAGGAAATGTAGAGGTACATTTCCAGGCAGTAGCTTGAGTTCTCTAACAGCTTACCTTCAACTTACATGTATACGTTTATGTTGGCAAGTCGGATAGGATAACATGTCTTCTCTCCACGTTGATTTTTACTCGGTACGTGTTTTAAAGCGGCTCCTTCGTGCCTACCTGCTTACCTAGGTACCTGCATCCCACCTTCCAGAAGTTAAACTACCTTATGCATCTCGCCTGCCTCCCACTCCGATACATGTATTCACTCGTATATGTAAGCATAGGTATGTCCGTATCAATTAAAAGTCCCTCTTTCCAATTCAGGGCAATGACGACGAACAGTGAACAAGGCAACTGACATCAAGTTCAAAGAAGCGTCGTTCTTTCCCAGGACCGGAGCCCCGGCAAAAAGGTTAATTTAGCCGTCTGTAACAAGGATGTCATCCCCCATGCAGTCATTGAACCCGATTTTAGCACGTCCAAGGACAAAATACCTCTCATTTCCACCTCGGCAATGGATACTGTCGTAGACAATGTCTCAAGCCAAGGAATGTCTGATACAGCATCCTGATGTAGCGGTCACAGCCATCAGCACCTCCCTGCGTCCTCCCTGCGTATTACATCTTGCAACTGCACCACATTGGCTCTGACGTTGGGTTTTGGCGGGCCAGCATCTGGTCTGGGCCCATTCATGGTGACCTCCCCTACCCCCCTGGGCGAGCCATTACGTTAGAGCAACTACCGGACCATGCAGAATGAGGGAAGATGGCCTCGAAATGCGTTTTTCATTTGGTAATCGGCGTGCTGCTGCGCCCAGGAGCAGCATGTCGTCCAACAACCAAGTATATGTTCCCTATACCTCATCTCCTGGCCTCCGTCTCTCCCATCCGCAGGTATTCGCAACCTTGTTTCTGCAGACTTAACAAGTTGCGACGGCCTAATTGGAGGTCCGCGAGAGGTTTTTGTTTTATTGGGTCCCTTTTTTTT
>JALNIO010001377.1:29284-45945 GCA_023509875.1 Rugonectria rugulosa
ACACCCCTTTCAGCAAGTGAGACAGGAGGCCGGAAGCAGGCAGTCAGTCAAGCAGCAACAGCGGGCAAAGGAAGAATTACAGCTCCAAATGGTTAGAAAATTCCAATGCTACACAAAAAATGAGAAAGAAAGAAAAAAGCACAAGAAGACAACAGAAAAAAAAATGTGAGGGGAGGCTGATTCTTGATGGCATCTCGCTTGTCTCTCATCTCCTGCAGGCGCACCGAACCATCTTGCTAGGTATACGGTTCTCTCGCTCCGGGCGTGTCGCTTTCCAGCCCGATGTGCCGCCAATGCTCTTCTCTCTCCTCACATACCGAGCTGCATCGAGTGGTTGTCATTAGTTTGTGTTTGTGTGTCATTTTGGTACTTGTAACGCTGCGGTGCGACACAAGAGACTGCAGTGCCGTCGTTTTCGCCCACCACCTTATTGCCCTTTCCAACATACTTATCCGTATCGAACTTATCTAAGGTATGTAGCTGATAATCTGTGGGAGCTGGAGGGACAAAGGACATCAACTAATTACATACAGCCAACTCCAAATCTGGTGGCTCTCAACAGCCGACTCTCTCCCCCGAACACACACACCTCTCTCTCTCTCACTCGCTCGCTCGCTCACGCCCTCGACACTCCCTCTGCACCTAATCCCCGTCCGAGTGTCCCCTCCCCGCTTGCCCGCCTTATCAGCTAACCACCCCCCGGTCTACCCGTCTGACGACCGTCTCCATCGGCGCCCATCTGCGCCCGCCATCCAAGCTTCCCTACGTTAGCATCCCGGCCGCTCGGATCCCATCCATATCTTATTCAACCACTTACATCGTACCAAGAAGAACTTACCTTACACAATTCTTCCCTTATCTCTTCCTCTTCCTTTTTTCCCTCTCTCCCCTTCCGCATATCACCTCCCCGTACCATACGGCGCCCCTCCGTTTCCCCAGATTGTTATCTCGCACCAACCACTGTCTTCCTAAAGCCATAAGCCTCTCGCGGCGCTACAATTCCATTGTCAAATTCCGTTTGCATAACGTTGCTCCATTAGCTATCGTTAATCGGTTTCCTCGCCGCTTACTGGTCGTAGCTTCCAGGCACATTGCGTCACTGTCGCCCGCCGTGCGTGGGGCTCGCTTTTTTGACCTGCATCGCTATCGCTCACTTCCAATTCGAAGCACCTCTTGTATGCCCAGGCTTTATCGCACAATTCGCCAACGCACCACTCAGCACGCGACTTGAAACCAAGTAGCAGAGTCCATTGCGGCTCAACGAGCTCGAGCGCCCGCTCGTCCTTGGGGTAACGGGCGTTGTGAGCCTCCCCGCGCCCGCCACCCCGGATGCCCTGACGGAAACGCACAACCCTTCATCCCAACCAAATCTTCGATCGCTTGACGCTTTGTGTGTTTGGACGCCATCGTGTTGTCGCTTCCTCCCCCGCGAGATCGACCGCTGATTGCCCTGACGTTGGATTGGATTCCATTCTCTCGGAAATACACCCGTTACGTCTTGCACGCACCCCCCTCCGGTCTCTCCTGTCATCATGTCTTCCGTACACAGGACGGCGCCTATCGCCATTGCTCCCAAGCCCCCGAAGCTAGAACCTGCTGCTTATCGTCAGGACAGCTTTCATAGGCTCGAGATGGGCCAGGGAAGCCTGCCAGGAACAAACTCGGTCTCGACCGAGCCTACATCTCTCAGCGGCTCACCCGTTCCGCCCTGTCTCTCCTGCCGGTACTCGCGTGCCAACTGCATCATGAGCGACGAGGAGGATAGCTGCATTCCCTGCCAAGTCGCAGGCTCTGAGTGCTCTCTAACATTGAGCCCCCGATCCCGCAAAAGGAAGCTGAATGGTGGTGATTCGGCCTCAGACGACGTTATCGGTAAAAGAAGGTCAGTCTATTCACTGACCCCCATCTTGGGGTCTGTCCTCTGTCCTTGCTGTCGTCCCCATCAGTCATCCGGTCCCTATCGCACATCCCATGCCCAGCCCGAGGCGCCGGTTCCCCACGCCGGCGAGTCTTGCTTGCTTGCTTGTCTCTGCAGTACATACTTGCCTTGATCCTTCACCTACCTGTCCTTCCTTGTCCACACCTTAGTTGCCGCCCGCACTTCTGACCTCACGTCTCCGCTGCCCGTGCGTGCAGGCGCTTCTTCTCCAGCGCTTCAACCTCTCCTACCTACCGCGCCTCCTTCTTCTAATGTCATTACCCTACCCCTAAAAACCTTCCGTCTCACACAGAACCCTATCAAGCATGGTCCCTTGCTATCGAGCCCTCGTGTTCTAACATATGATTGGCCTCGTCTAGTTCCCCAGGTCTGCGGCGAAACCACAACTCCAGTCTTTCCAGTACAGCCGCTAGCAGTTCCTTCTTGGAGGAAATGGCCAATGTTGGCGGTCCGACCATGCTGAAGCGAACTCTTGGCCTTCAGGACGACCGTTACAGCCAGTATATTGGTCCCACCACTGACTTCGAACCGTCTCTCATCAACCTATCCCCCTTCGATCCGCACGACGAGAGCCTTTTGGCTCGAGGTACACTTCGTAAGGTCAGCGACAACGACACCTTCTTGATGCTTCCCGACCGTAACACACCGGGGCACGCTCATGTGACTCAGGATGCCGATCTGGTCGAGTCCATTGTTGCTCCTCACGGTCGAAGACTGATCGACATATACTTCCGCGTTGTCCACCCAGGCTTCCCCATTATCCAAAGACACGTCTTCCTCGAAAAGTACGAACGGTCATATCGTGAATTTTCGCCTCCCCTACTAGCTGCTGTCTACATCTTGGCCATCAACTGGTGGGAGCAAAGTGAGGAACTCTGTCAGCTTCCTCGGCCCAACGTCAGGGAACTCGAGAGTATCGTACGCACCACCCTGGAAGATGCCTGCTTCAGACCCAAGCTGTCGACTATCCAAGCTGGGCTGCTGCTGTCTCAACGGCCTGAGGGCGATCAGTGGGCCCCGACCGCCCAGCTGGTAGCCCTGGGACATGAGCTTGGACTTCACCTGGATTGCTCACATTGGAAGATACCACCATGGGAAAAGGGTCTGAGAAAACGGCTCGCATGGGCCCTGTATATGCAGGATAAATGGGGCGCTCTCGTTCACGGCCGTCCGTCTCACATCTTTGCAACGAACTGGGGAGTTCAAGCTCTCACTGGCAATGACTTCCCTGACGTGGAATGGGACGAGAACGACCAGGAGGAAAGAATACATGTCGAGAGAGGTCGGATGCTGTTCATGCGGGCCGTGCAGCTCTCGGAGATACTGTCTGAAATTCTTGATACCTTTTACACGTTACAGGCGATGCAGACGGTAGCCAATGCCGGTCCCCAAGGCACTCAGCTCGTCCTTTCGCTGGCGAAGCCGATCCAGCTGAAGCTCAAGGAGTGGTACAGCAGTCTGCCTCAGATTCTGCGATTGGATTCTTCTTACACCTCGCCCAATCCTACTCCCAATCGGTTATCGAGTATCGGTTATCTGCATTTGGCTTACTTTGCAGCAGAGATTACTTTGCACCGGCGTATTATTAGATCCCTGGCTTCGACCACTTCGTCGGTTGACGCCTATGTTCAGCACATTTGCCGCAGTGCTGCCAAAGCTCGCCTGATTTCTGCCATGGATTTCGTGAACCGGCTTTCGCCCAGTCATCTCCGCGCATTCTGGTACTTTGCGTCAAAAACCAACTTTGCCCTCATTGGTACATTTGGATCTTTACTATGGGCCACGTCCCCTGGGCGCGAAGAAGCCGATTGGTATCGGCGTCGGCTCGGCGAGTATCGCTGGACTTTGTCCGTGAGCTCGAAGCCTGGCGAAGGCAGCACTCTGACAGAGTTCGCCATGACCATGTTGGATATCTCGACTGGCCTGCTGAAGCAATTGCCTGAGAAACCATCTATGAGCAGACACGGGAGCATGGTTGAGCTTTCTGCCTCGGCACCGCCAGTCTTTCATTCTGGTGGTATTTTGGATAGTCTCAGTCATCTGGGCAGCGCCGACATCAGTGAAATGCATACTCCGCACAGTGGTGAGGACGACAGCAGTGACGATGATATGGAAGACGACGAGGGACTGCAGATGGGCTAGAGCGGATCAACTGGGAAAGCAAACATGAAGAGGGAATAATGGCCCTGGGTCGTGATTCTGAATTACGGGGTGTTTTGGAACGGAAAAAAGAGGGCTGGCTACGGCATGCATCATTGAAGGCGTTCTGTCGATGTTGCGGCATTATGTTATGGCACGGCAGAGGAGTTTTTGGGACATGTTTGCTGGTGATTTTTTGCCTCTTCATTGATTTTACGCGCATCCAAGAGTGTTTTTGAGGGCATTTGATACCATCTCGGTGGCGCCCCTGCGAAAGGAGGGCCCGAGGCATTCGATTTTCTTCGATTTTTTTTTCGACAGGAGCAGCAGGGATGTATTAGTTACTTGGAAGAAGGGAAGCATAGTTACGAGGGATGGATTTACGATAGCTAGATTGTTATGACTTTACGTGTGGCACGTTGAAGAAACGAGGAGATTATCATCACCATGGTCGGGTACTTTGTATCTCATGAGCTAAACGTGACAACGAGACTAAAGCGAAGCCCATGTGCAACCTGAAGATCGGCTATTTGCAACAATAGTGATAATATTTGATGGCTCTCCAACCCATATCACAGCTAAGTTGACCACGCCATGAATATTGTTGGCTCACCACAGAACTATCGGCATAAGCATGACTGTGTTGCCCTGCTCGTAGAGATCTTTAATACCTGCTGGAAGCAACGGAAGCAGAACAAACCCCAAGAAGTTGTGTCAAGTCGAGCTTCTTCTTGGGAAGCACTCTACATTCGGTGATGTGGCGTGATCGGGAAGAGCCGTTGGTGTGGAGGGGACGGGAGAGGTGAAGGGGTGTATGGCAAGCCACGTGAAGGAATGACGATGTTGTATTCCAGGTGCTCGGATCGTTAGCTAAAACGTTGGCTACATGTGAAGTGAAAGATACGACATGGCTAGCTACGCGGGTATGTCGGGGCATTGGAGAATCGTGGCCGGGGCCTTAAGCAAGGAAGCACGATCGACCATGGACCCGGGTCTTAATGTGAACAGACTCTGTTCTAGAATGTTTAATAACCAGATAGTTCAAGGAGTCCTTGCAACTTGAAGTCTCTCCAGCCGGCATGGTCTGGGGAAATGATACGGAGCGTGCCAAGCCGAAGCTCGAAATAGAGAACGGTAGGGCAGTCTCGTCGCGTGACTGATTGGTGCAAAATTAGGGGGGAGGTTGAACTTGGCTCGGGGCAGTTGGGGCCGTTTTAGGATCCTTGCCAGCACCAGCCACATATCATGAGCCACAAGCTACATGTTAAAGGGAAAGCGCTGGGACTCCACGTATTTGTCCTCAAAGCTCTGGCATTCTCACTCCTTGCTGAAACACGGACGAAATCAACGGAGCTTCAGGTGCAGGTCATTTGAAGTCATTGTGCAATTCTGTCCTCTTTATTATTTGCATCTTGTTCGTCTTTTTCATCTTGTATATACACTTTGTTTTCATCTTTTGTATTTCTCAAAGGTTGTCATCCAGCAATGGCACCGAAGAAGAAGACGAAATCCGTCCAACCGGACTCACCCAAGGCGACTGGTGCGTCGGATAGCGGCTCTCAAAACCAGTTCGAAAAGGAACTCCAAGGTCTTGCGATCAAGGCAAAGGATGATAGCTGGAAGGAGAGCTTCCTGGGACAAGCGTCCATATATCTCAACACAGCCTTGGTGCTTGGGCTCTTGGGAGCTGCCTCGCATGCCTCCCAGCTCTCCCTTTCGCCAGTCTTTGGCTCTATTCCCGCCAGCGTCCCTCATTTGTATGTGCTCGCTGCCGGTTGCTTTGTCGGCTGGTCCGGTAACCTTTTCCTGCGCAACACGCTCCCCTTCTCCTCAGAGGTATTACTGCCGCTGTTCGCGCTACATTTCCCTGTTGTGCAATTCTTTGTCGGCCAGTTCAGCGAAAAACTCGGACCTTGGTATGGACCTCTCCTCATCGAGGGCCTGACGCTGTTTCCCCTGTCAGTCGTGTCGGCGGCGTGCGTGGCAGACTACCTCGAGGGCGCACAATTAGATCTTCTCCCCAAGTTTGTGGCTGATGCCGCTCCCGGTATTGGATCATGGGGCTTCTTTCAGTTGGCTGAGGGCTTTGTCGCGTCTCAGCTCCAGAACTATATTGGACGCACGTTTGTCGCTAGTCGTATTGGACTGCAATTGCTTCTGGCTGCTGTGTATTCTGTGCTTGCTCCGTCCAGATACCTGGTTCTTGCCGTTCCCGCCCTCTTGCATACTGCCGTATTGAACACGCACGTCATGACGCCCATGGCCACGGATGCCCTCAATAGCACTATGAGGGCGGAGAACTGGACCTTGCTTGATCGCCGAGAGTCGCTGACGGGCTACGTTTCGGTGCTGCAGGATGAGGAGAAGGGTGTCCGGGCTTTGCGTTGCGATCATAGCCTCTTGGGAGGTGAGTGGGTGAGGTATAAGGGACCCATCATCTCCGAGCCTATTTACGGTGTTTTCGTCATGCTTGAGGCTGTCCGACTCTTTGAGAGGGAGACCCCTGTTCCAGACGAGGAGGCCAATGCACTTGTGATGTAAGTGATTTCTTCTACAGGGTGGGGGTTTACAATGCTGACATTTGGCTCATCAGTGGCCTTGGTATCGGAACTACACCTTCTGCTTTCGTCACTCTCGGCGTCAACACCACGGTCGTCGAAATTGACCCTGTGGTACACGAGTTTGCCTCCAAGTACTTTCATCTTCGGGAGAACAACCCTCCTGTCCTCGAGGATGCCGTCAGCTACACCAATAAGCTGGTCAATGAGTCGGCTACCAAATATGACTACATCGTTCACGATGTCTTCACAGGCGGAGCGGAGCCAGTTGACCTCTTTACGTTGGAGTTCTTGCAGAAGCTGAATGCACTCCTCAAAGACGACGGTGCGATTGCTATTGTAAGTCCACCCCGCTCACAAATATCACGTCTCCTCAGAGTAGCCCCAGCTAACTATCATGCAGAATTACGCTGGTGACTTTGGTACACCTACGCCTAAGATGATTATTCGAACCATCAAGCAGGTCTTCCCCTCGTGCCGTGTCTTCCGCGAGAGCCCTCGGGTTGAGAAGAACGTTGAGGAATGGGGAAGTGACTTTACCAACATGGTCATCTTTTGCCAAAAGTCGCCTGCCGAGATCAAGTTCCGCCGCCCAGTCGAGAAGGACTTTATGAAGAGCCGTCTCAGACATGTGTTTTTGGAACCACGGCACGAGATTCCCGAGTCGATGTGGCTCGAGGATAAGGATGAGAGCATCCTTGCAAAGAAGACCACCAGCAAGGTGACCAAGTTTCATAAGCAGAGTGCGACTGGGCATTGGACGATTATGAGGACAGTTATTCCTGCTAATATCTGGGAAATGTGGTAGAACAAAAAGATGATTGTATTCTTTCCGGATGAGTTATCACCACATTTCGTGTACTTGAAGTCAATTATACCCTACTGATTAATCTCGAGTCCTGTACCAAATCTAATAATCAAGTCCGAACCAACACAAGTTGTCCCCGTTCTTCTATCAACTCCCTATGCATCATCTAAATTTACAACTTATTCATCTTTCGCGACATCGAAGGCCTGTTGCTGATTATCACGATTGAAATCCTTTGCAAACTCAGAGATGTGGCCAGGGACGTCAACGCGGTTATAGGAGCTTGCCAACGGCTCGCCCATGACCTGGTAGATGGGGAGCACACCGGTCCAGACGGAATCTCTCACAGCCTCGTCCTCCATGTCGTGCTTGTCGTCGTGGGCCTGCCCCGCGCGGATCTTTGCGCTGCCGGAAGCGATGCGCACCCTCAAGATGCCGGTGCTCTGCAGCTCGGCCTTGGTGGGCGGCAGGCGCGTGTGTCTCCAGCGATCGGGCACGACGCTGTTGGTGATGAGCTCCATGGCGTACATCTTCTCCGCCTCGTCCGTCACCAGCGCGGCGTGGCCGAACAGCACGGCGGAGCGGTAGTTGTAGCTGTGCGAGAAGGAGGAAATGGCCAGCACGAGCCCGTCGCAGTGCGAGGCTGCGACGCAGATGGGCATACCCTCGGCGCCCTCGCCGGAGCGGCCGAGGTTCATGATGCGCGAGGAGACGTAGCCGTGGAGGTACAGGTCCAGCGGGTCGCCTAGGTCGGCGCTGGGGCGCTCAAAGGAGCCCATCTGGCCGATCATGGGGAGGATGACGGGGAAGGGCTGGGAGGGCGTGGTGAAGGAGACGTGGAGGATCTGCGAGGAGTTGACGATGCGGTGGATGGTCTCGAGCTCGTAGGTGCCGCGGTCGTTGAGGCGCTTGACCGTGTTGACGGCTTCCTTGGGATATTCGAGATTGTAGCGGCCCATGTTTGTAATGTCTGCGATGGCAATACTGTTAACTTGGGAGTGTGTAGATGAAGGTGTGAGATTGTAAGGGATTTGGTGTCTGTTTCTTTGTCTCGGTTCTTTACTTCTCTCCTCAAACGGAGATTACAGCAGCCTTTATAGAAAATGATAGACACACATCAGATCCAGTCTGAGAAGGATGAACTAGCGCAACGCCTTTCACACGACTTCAAAATACCTACATGCATCCGTGATGGCATCACGGCGGAGTAAACATCCGAAGGAGGACAATATAATGCATTATCTACGGCACAACACTCCGGGGATACAAGTGCGTAGGCTGGCATCTTCATACAAATGGTGAGTATCATTTGGGGCTGATTCATGTGCTTTGATAAGTAACCAGAATGGAAAAAATAACGTGGTGACGGGCATTTGGGCTGCGCCGGCATCCTGACCAACATGCAGGCGGTGATTGGCGAATCATTTCGCGGGGAAGTCCAGCCATGAACACCGGAGGGGAAGGGGGTCGCGGAGCTGCAAGTCGATCTGCAGCTAAATCTGGGTCTCTGCAGGCAAAATCCAACGACAGCAAAAAGGGCAAACTGTTTTTGGCGAGCATCAACGTCATCCAGCGGCGGAGCTAGCCCTCGAGTGGTTTGGCATGGCTGAGGTGCGTCTTTGGAAACGTCGGAGTTGCAGTTCACGGAGTACGGGGGTGGTCTACACTGTGAGCCGGTGATGCGTGATGGTTAATTATACTTACTCAGTTGAGCAGGTCGTTGGAGACGAGGAGTGGTTGACCGGGCCGGTCGTGGTGAAGATGATTAACCGGCACGGACCGGTAGAAGGCAGGAAAATCGCTATAAAATAGGTCGTGTGTGGTTGTAGGTAGACGGTGGCTAATAAAGGGCGTGTGCTTCTGCATAGAGGTTGATTTGGGCTGTTCGGCGAGTGTGGTTGTTGCTCCTCCTCTGTTGGTGCGGAGTGGAATGACTCGAGGGGTTCTATTCTGTAATAGACGGCTATAAACGGCTTCGGGGAAACCAAAGTGGCATAGCTGTCACTACCTGTGTGCCTATGCAATAAGCTGCACGCAGTAAAGGACTATATTTTACTTGTTGCAAGTTGGTTGAAGTAAAGACGATAATACGAGTTTCTTTCTTTTCGTTTTAGGGTAAGTACCTACCCATGTCTGGTGACGGCGAATTGTAGCTGCAGCCATGGCTGACACTTGAAAGCAAGGGCTGGCCTATGGGAGCCTGACCGAGTCATTGCTCCCTTACACCGACTCGGAGCCCTGGAGATGCCAGATTCCAGATGCTGGAATGCTGGTTATTGGTTAGTGGACGTCGTCGAAGCGATGGCATGGGTAGGCAACGTTGACCACCAAGATATGCATGTACATATTAACTAATACTAATATTTGCAAGGTTATAGAAACATGCATCTCTTGGGCACGTGAGCGACTGATGCATGCTGCAGGTGCGTGCTGCGTGGTTCGTTTCTTGAGTGCGCTGTCCAGTTCACCAAGTCGATCAAACCTAGGTACAGCGTGCATTCTGAACAAACCAGGAGCAAGTCGCAAGCGGGTATGGATCAGTGTGCCTCACTTCAAACCATATTTAATTTGTAGATGGTCTTGTTGTTTCCTCGTACAAGTAAGGTACCTGCAAAGACACACGCCGTCATCATCAAAACCTGGGGAAATGCTCACGCCGGCTCCCTCCTCCCTCCACAAAGCCGTCACTTAAACGGTTCCTCGGGAGAGAAAAAGCATCTCATCATTTTAACCTCATTGGGAACCCGATGCCTGCCCTCATTCGTGCCCCAGGCCTCCAAAGCCCTCTGTTACCCTCTGTGACCCCCCCCCAAATCCCTGCCTCCCGTGCATAGCAGGTGACGCTACTGGCCACCAGAAGCCGGATTGTCCCGTTGCCCGCAGCCCCAAAACTGGACTCTCGGTCACTGTCCGAAGGGTCAACTCGTGCTGAGCCCGTCTAATTATTCTTCCAATTGTGTCCGACGTCAACTTACTTTCTTCTTCTTTTTAAAATCTCTTGTTTTCTTTCTAAAGCGTCTCAAAGAAGCGCCTTTGTTGCTTCACGTTTTTGTCACACACTCCGTACGCAAGCGCCACCCATTTGGAACGAGTATCCGGCCAGGCCATGGTTTTACATTGTACCGCACTTTGTCGGGAGGGTCCGGGTTTGGGACTCGCCGCGATGCCCCTGAAGAGCGCTGGAAGTGTCTGTCGCCGTCCACGCTGAAAGTGCGACTGCGACGGCGACGGACAGTGAACACGTGAGAAGGACAAATTTATTGTAGGCGCAGGACACCGAATGGAGACGCGCAACGGAGGAGGAGACCAGGACGGAGCCATCGCAGACATTTGCTTCTATTTTCAAGCCCAGCCATATCGTCTGCCCTGTCGATATCTTCCATCTGCGCTGGTGGCCACCGTTCGATCCGCTCGTCTCAGGTGCTTCACCGTTACAGATCCATGCTCCTTTCCCAACGCCCCAGGTTTCACTTGAAACAATACTACCGGGCACGCGCTATCGATCCATCTCAAACTCGCCCAATCGCCCAATCACGCTTCCCGCAGCCATTGATCATCGTGGAAGTTCACGAGCCAGTTCGAACACGGTCCTGTTTGACCTGAGTTCCTCTGTTTGAGAGCCCCATTTGCTCCCCCAACCTGGTGCAAGCGCACCCCGTTTTGATGCTCAGCCCATGTCCTTTCTTGGCTGAGTTGAGATTCGGAAGACGTAACGCAGGACGAAGGCCTCTCGTCTCGTCTCTTCTCTTCGCTCCCCTCTCCTAGTTTCTTCCTCTCTTAGTTCTTCTTTGTGTCTCTCCTTCTCCGTCAACTCAGATCTCCAATGGAAATCTGATCTGACCATTACTCGTAAAGGTCGTCATGTCTCTTTTGTCGTATAATTTTCTCTAATCTTTTTTACCGTCTAATTGTTTCCGACACTCGCTATACTCCTTTCCCATTGACTGGGATGTAATAATATCCCTGGCTCTTTGACATATGCCTAATGCTACGGTTGCTACTATGGCTGACTCTAACAACACCCAGGCCTTGGTTGCAGCCTTTACATTGTAAGTGCTCTTGACAAAGTTGGAGGACTACACCGCAATACTAACGCCAACAACTCAGTGGCATGGTTGTCAATGCTGCTTCAGGTGCCGTCGTTCTTTATCTCAAAGGCCACGCCTCATCTCTTTGGCGAGATGGCCTGAGGCTGGTCCTCGTTATTTTCCTTGCTACATCGGCCCTGTGGGCTCAAACAGATTTTATTACTACCTTAATCGGCGTAAGCTCATCAACCAGATGCCAGGTCGCCATCGTCTTCGCCTCTATATTCGACCAAGTTGCTCGCGTGTCTCTGCAGCAAGCCATCATCTGGGCAATAAATCACCATGATCGAGTTTCGCCGGCTGAGTCGATGCTGGCTCAGGTTGGTGTACTCCTTCGGCTCATTCTTGGAGGCGTGTTTGTTGGACTTCAGCGACCACAGCTCGACAATATCTGTCTTACAAGTACATCTGTCTTGCCCTACGGCGTTATCCTCCTCACAGCAGATTTTGCCTTCACAACTATCATCCTGGCCCGAGCTGTCTCCTTTGGGATTCTAAAAGACGTTCAAAATGGAGAGCCTGGATCGAGTCGAAGCAAAGCTGCTGTTCTCATTATCCTTGGGTTTGGCACCTGGACTGGGGTGAGTGCTGGCATACTTCTCATACACGAGTTCACGCCTTAACTAATTAACTAGACGAGTATACCCCTGGTGTTGGGCGTCAGGTCCGTTGATGCGATAGCCCGAACCGCCGTTCCTGCCACTGGACTCTCGATTTTGATCGGTATGGTGCACCGTTTCTGGCTCAGGATATGACTACGGCTTACATGTGTAATAGGCATATTGACTTTATTCAAAGACAGCCTAACGCTTTCCAAGGGCCTGTTTCTCGATGTAGCCGACGATGCGAACCCCCAAGGCAACCCCAGTACGCGAGATTTGCAAAGCCGAGACATATCGACAGCCGATACCATGGCCGTGCCACCCACTCGATACGAAGAAGCCAAGGACGAAGTTCTGGTGTCATTTAAAAGAGCGTCTCAATTCAAGACAACTGCGCTCAAGACAACACCGGGCGCTCTTAAATCGACACTCCCTGTTATTGCGAGGCCTGATGCCGGACAAGCTATAACTGGGGTTGGAGGCGTTCCCGTGCAAGGCCAATTCTTCCCTCCGATGAGATCCCAGACCCTGCCCGTCAGTTCAGAAGTCAGGAAAAAACGCCAGGATTTATTGGGGAAGAACGTCACGAAGATGGTCATTTCTGGTCCGGTAATGACTCGGGACAGTGAAGAGAGGGTCCTCGCAAAGATTCCAACCATGGACTTGGACACTGCAGTATTGAAGGAGAAGCAAAGAGTGGCATCGGGTCGAATTTTCGCGCCTTCAATACGACTGGCGTCCCGTATGGACTCGAGGCCACCACCCATTCCTCAAAAAGCAGCGAGACGGACATCTCAAATTGCCACCGACGGGCCAGCGTCGAGTACGAATGCACGCAAAACCATTACCAAGGCTATTCCAACACCGCCCATCCGAGAGATATCCATCGCATCTACGTCCTCTGTTATGCTATCTCCGGCTCTGGAAGAACTGCGAAAACGGTCTCCTCGACAAGAACGACCGACTACAGCGGGTTGGAGGAACGAGTCGCCTCGGACGCCAAGATATACTCCTCGATCTCGACGATTAGAGTCACCGTCCGCATCCCCTCAGCCGTCACCGATGGTGCTGGAAACGAAGCCTCTGCCAAAGGATCCGCCCTACTCGGTTGTCAATTTTTCCATCCCAGTTGATGCACGAAAGTCGGTTCTTCCAATGACGCATCAGCAGCATAATGTTGGAATCCGACCGTCGAGAGCCGGAGGTGCTTCGTCAAGCCCGAGAATTCCTCCCGTATTACCCTCCTCGTTGGCCAACTCACCAGTCTTGACTCCGACAAAGTTTGGCTTGCCAACAAACCCACGGGAAAGTCGGGCCAGATTGGCTGAAACCCAGAGTCAAAGGAGTTCCTTGGAGGAGAGTGTGATGCTTTTTAAGACGACAGAGCACAATGATGCAAAGATCACTCAACGTGGCGTAGCTGCTGCTGGCAAGAGTAAAAATGAATCCGTCAGACCTCGAGAAGCACCTGCACCATCGCGAGTCGTCTCGGTGATTCATAGGCCAAGACCAATCCCACGATGGCGTGCAATTGACCGAGCCATTTTCCCGGCAGAGGGATCTCCGAATATGCATGAACACAAGCGTTCATTGTCAAGCGGTGGCTCCAAGAATAAAAAGTCAATGATGGTTCCGAGCGCCGCCAAAAGTGCTGGACTGGTTTCTCGGTCTCAACGAGGTGATGCTAGGAGCATGACATGGGATGAAAAGATGAACATATTTTATCCCGATGCCGACAGCCCGAGATCCAGCACCGCAGCTAGTCTCAGAAGACGGTCAAGATCTGTCCCGGACGTTCCAATTCTTTCCATGTTTGTGGATGAGAGAATAGGATCTCTCTCCCCACACAGCTTCATGCAGTACGTGGGGGATTCGGCCAGAACGTCACTCGCAACCCAAAGTATGACTATATCTAATCTTCTCGAAGATTTCCCCCGACCTCACAATGATAGGGGGGGGATCGGTTCTTTGGGAACTGATCTGGCGGCGCGGTCTACTGATCGTAACTCGGGATTGCTTTCACCTAGGCCGCTGAGGCGCAAAAGCCCATCTAGGAGCGTGGTAGACCGTCGTTCCTCGCCCGTTCTTCCCCCAGAGGATCTGAGCCTGCTTTCCGCCTCGAGTGAGACAAGAAGTCGAGATGACGACGCTTCGACTAATTGGGGATCGATCCACTCTCCGGTTACATTTGTCAATGTCCAAAAGGTGCGGGCCGTCGAAGTGCCCGGCGCGCCGAAGGAGCCTCTATCAGACGAGACCGAAGTCGCAGCGCATGCAGCTTCCCCACTGCGGCAGGACGAAGGCGTCGAGACCTTGACAGTGCTGGATGAGGCCACTCGCAAAGATGGTGTTGAGACTGCATCGGAGCAATCCCAGGCTATTCAGCAAAGGCAGGGAACGCCAGAGCAAGGATGGCACCGCCGTGTCGGAGAAGAATGTCCGACGTTCTCAGAGAGAGGACAGACAGCAAGGCCTCGCAAGATGCCTCCACCGGCACCTTTATTGTTGAGTCGGACAAACAAGGTGCCTATGGCGATTCAGGCTCAGCCATTGCCGCTCGAGACCCCAAGCCAAGCGCTGGCCGCGATTCAAGAGCAGCTAGACAAGATGGAGGACCCTGGCAACGAACAAGGCGACAGGGCGGCTCTCCTCGATAACCTTGAGACAGAACTTGGCCAGCAGGAAAATCAATGGCAGGGGCTTCGAGGAGCGCTAATGGTACAGGATTCGCCTTCAACACCAGGGACTGCCACACCAAAGCCGAACCCTGCGCAGGATGGCGGCAGCACCTCGTTTGAAACACCATTGAGAGCGAAACAAGAAGGCGGCGGACAAGAATCCCTCCGGCAGCTCAACCAACATGCTGCACACTCCCCCTCACCTCCAGCATTAGCCCCCACTGGGGACCGCATTACGCAGCAGCAACTCGACCAGGGTCAGGCGGGATACGTGGGCATCCGTCCAGAGGTGCCGACTAGAGCGGATATAAAGGGAAAATGGCAATTGTCACATCTGGCCAGTTCTGCAAATTTGTTGAGGTCGGAGGGTACCGATGACATTCAGAGCGAATACGAATCCCGCACCAGAAATTTGCAGATAGATTCCGCCAAGGGGCTATGGTGTCCTATCCCCTCATCCGATACAATTTCCCCTGGGACTGCCAAGACATTGCTCTGGACCCCGGTTAAGCATGCTAAAGTTGAGGCTCCCCGTCAGGATGCTCATCAACTTTCTACGGTGGTGGACAGGCGCCGGTTCAGGCCAGCCTCGGAGCCACTTGGCACCGAGAGCTTGCGACTATGGCAGAAGCCCTCGGTCCAAGATAGACTTCCTCATGTTGGACTCTGGCGATCATCATCACACGCAGTGTCTCTATCTAATGCCAAGATAAAGTCGGAGGAGGTGCGTGAGCAGCCACCCAAGGCAGTGACGACGCGGCGGCCCCCAAGACGGACTAAGCGTGTCACACTGCTTCCAGACATTCTGGAGAGCCCAAAGCCAATTCCTGACAAGCGCGGGACTCTGGGGATCTTCCAATTCCCTTGGGGAGAAATGTCAGACATAGCTTCAGTGCCTGCGCGGCCATCGACCATGATGGCCATGCCCGGCATGATGACGAGCATGCATGGTGGGTTTGGACCCGGTCCGACTTCATTCCTCGATGATTATGAGGCAGAGGAAGATGGGGACAGTGACTACAACACGTTCTCGGAAAGCGAGGATGAAGATGACGATGAAGACGACGAAGACGACGGATTTGATGAGACTGTCTTGTGGGAGATTGCAAGTCTCCTCAAGCCCAGCCACGAGCGACGCAACGAGACTGTGCTGCTCCCCACAGAAGGACTCGAGGGAACGCCCACGCCCCACCAACGCGGAGAAGACAGCGCTGCCCAGCTCCCCCCCGACGCGCCCGAGCGCATGGAACTTGTGAGGAGGGACAATTCTGAAGCATCGCGGTTATTCACTACTAATTTCGCATCGTCAGAGACAGGGCAAACCAGCAAAGAGCCAGAGCCTTGGCACCCCAGGACGGCGGTAGAGGCTAACACGGTCGCGGCCGTGACAGCCTCCAAAAAAGCGCCGACAGGGGACAAGAATGCGCCAACCAGCGACAGCCCCCACGCCACGGTGACGCCAACGGACACAGACATGGGCGCTGGGCGGCGGCTCCAGGGAGTTCTTCAGGCCAACAGCAGCACGGACAAGGTCTCTGTTGGGGCCTCTGTTAGAGCCTCCACGGCCTCCACGGCCTCTATAACCTCCAGGGCGTCTAGTGACTCTAGGGACTCTAGGGACTCTAGGGCCTGTCTCAACTCGGCAACCGATGACGGCGCGAGGACCCTGTCGCCGAAGACCGAGCTTATTAACGCCAGCGGCGACAATCACGGAGATAGTGGAGATGGTGATGGTGTTGAATTGTTAAGCAACATGCCCAGCATGCACATGCCTGTGCCTCTTCCTCGCGGCCCATCCCTGCCTGGCGCACCAATGACGACGGTCCCCTTGGCTCATGAGACTGGTGTT
>JALNIO010001378.1:2401-32394 GCA_023509875.1 Rugonectria rugulosa
TCTCACACTTCTCTTCTTAATATACCTAATCGTCAAAGACAAGAATCCCTGCGTGTAACTCAGCCCAAGGTAGATTCGCCCAAGAATGCCTCCAACATGCGCAGCGAATTGCCACCAACTCGCCGCTTGTGGGAGGCCTTGAAATCGTCATCAAGCTCTTGCAAAATGGTAGAATGAAATAGAATATCGATAGTACCGGGAACTTCGCTGCCTAGCTAAGCCTCAGAACAAGGCTATGCTGAGATGTGGCGCGGAGATACTTCAAAGACCAGAAATCCCAATGACGTTATGGAAAATCTCAAGGTCAATCTTCTTTAACTCTCCTCGCGAGATATATTACAAAGTGGCGACGACTGATGGTGTCGTTCTGCAGTGGACTAATCGGAACGGGATACTTGGGTGGTATGGGACCAGATAGCCGGGTATGCTACCCCTGGAGTGCTTGGATATCTTGATGGAGGCCTCCTCTGACCCTCAACTTTATTTCATAATCGAACTTTCCCTGAACTTGAACCTCTGATGGAGCCAACACCAAGCGAGGCTGCTGGTTGGCGTTCTCCTGAGGTGAATGCTAAAGTCTCCCAGTCCAGATTCTCTCAGTTTCTCGTGGTTGGCTGATCGAGGCTGAACTTGGCTCACTTCTCCTGTCGGCAGATATTTTGCAAAAGTACTATACTCAGTAGTAATTTAGTGATGTAGATGGAGCATGGAAATATCACGCACATGCTTCTACTATCGGCAAGGCCTTCGCTTTTATCGGCGTGGCAGCTCATCCATCAATTTTGGAATCGAAACTTGGCATTGTAAAAGGGGATGAGGCTTAATTCTTGTACTGGCTATCTCGACTATGCAGTCCAAATCCGAAAAAAAAACCAACTAAGAGAAGAGCCGGTCCTATAGATGCGGACCAGGCGTAGGAGTGATCCCAAGTGAGGAGAACTAGATCAACAGAGGGAGAGATGTCAATGAATTGAATCATCCCCTAGACTGTTTGCCAGCTTGTTCCTTGAAAGATAAGCCGAAATTTGAAGGGCAGTATGGTAACTGAAAAGATTGTTGGCTTGTCAGGCGCGGGACAACCATATACTCTCGTCGCGACACCTCTGCATTGTAGCTTATGAATAAATCATTGTAAATGGTTTAGTTAGACAAGTTCCCAATAGCGGTGCTTGCTAGTATATTGCCATTTTGTTCGTCCCATGAGTTGAGACGATTGGTATTTTTCCATTTGTCGCGAGTTTGTTTGCGTCAGTTTCTGTAAGAGCAGTCTTAACTCTTACAGTCTGATCGGACAGACTACGTATCTAAAGTGGCATCAGGGAAGCCAGAGGCCTCCATCCATTGATCCAATGAGCGGATGTATGATGTAAAACAGTGTCCATTAGGAGTAGCGAGCAAGTCGTTCGAGGGCTTAATGCAGCGGACTGATAAACGCACCTGTTGTTGGGGTGATTCCATAGTAATGACACCTTGATGGGCCAAGATATTCAACATGGGATGGAAGCAGGTACGCAAGTTACCTCAACATATGCACCGGATGCCGGATACTGGTTATGTACTTAAATTCAACGTCGTAACTGCCGATAGCCGTCTTGTGGTCCCTCTAAATGGTGTTAATTACGTCTCCGATTGTTGTGTTTGCGGAGCATGACTAAATATCCCGCCTTCTTTGTTTACAAATCATGTGGCACATACTTTGCTTTTATAATGGGCTCCCTTATTCACATTGGATTGGCTACCCAATCTACACGCCATGCTTTGAGGCTATTCTCTCAGTGAGATTCATTCATCAGCCTGAGGTAGTCACTTGTAGTTTACTTCTTGAATTTCTGATGAACATTTGAGACAGATAAGGTACCTTCTCACCTTACTGCATGTGTGTTAAAGTTTCATGCCGTGACTTTCAAGTCCAACTGAGAGCATGGACATTGGAGGTTCATACACGCCTGGCAGACCAGGTGGTCAGCTCAGTTCCAAACCATCCCATCGCATGAATACGTGCCCATAAGTACTCATACAAGTTACACGGTAGGTGGGCATTCTATTCATATAATCAAGTACTTATTTGATCCCGGAAATCTCAACAACTGTAACTCATATTTACGGGAACTCCGTTCCTCTTCTATCCTATCAGGTATAGAGATCATTACACCAAGACACAGCCCCTATTTTGACCATTGCTTCTGCCTTTGACCCAAAAACCTTTAGGATGCTTAAGAATAAAGATGAAGATGAGAAAATCCGCCTCAGTACTCATCGTACGAGATCAGACCTGTGAATGTCGTCATCCATAGATACTTAACCAGGGAAAACACATACGATCTTCCCAACAACGGGAGTAGTTGCTTCGTGGACGGCATCACTTCCGGGCATGTTTGCTCCCCGTCATTTGAATTTGTCTTCTTGAGCAGTCTGAAATCCGGCTAGGATCGGCTTACATCTACGCCACGACCACATATGCTCAGCGCCGACGCATCCACGACGTCGTTCAGACGTTTTTCCATTGACCAAAGGTGCACGCGGAGATCAGGAATATACTTAGGAACTTGTCAGCCGATGTTCCGTGGTTTGGAGAGCCATCTCGACTAATTCCTTTTCCTAAATCTGAACTTCAATGGAACTATACCTTGGCCCTCGAGAAGAAAGCCAGAAAGAATCATCGGAACTATACTAGTACGACGCATGACCCCTTCTTCAGCCCGTGTTTGTCGTTGTCGAGAAGCCTATTATCATCACCGATGACCTCAGATCCCGCGATTGCATAAAGTATAAAGGTAGGTGTACCGTAAGTTTGTACACATACTGAGCTTGAACAGTGAATTTCCTCCTTTATCTTCAATAACACTTCGACAGCCGTTATTACCTGCTTCTGAAACTCTAAGTATTACCAAGACGAGCAAATAATAAGCTCAATGAACGTTGGTGATCTGGGGTCATCGGGCAAAATGTGTCTGCATTCATCAAGGTGCGTGGCTACCCAGTCAACGATATCGATGTTTTGTTTCTCAAGAGGCGCACCAAACGCAAGTGCGAACACGGTTGTCGAAAAAGAATGGCAATTCTTATCGTTGTCCCTCTATAAGAGGGGTCTGCTTCTTCCAGACCAGGTAGATGATCTTTTGGTCAACTTCCATCAAGATATCGCCATCGATTTAATTCTAAATGCATCAATATTTCCATCTCTTCGCACCTCCTACGTCAAAGAAAGATGCCACGTACTCTTGTCGATCTCCCGTTCGAGCTATTGAAGGACATCCTTGATTTTCTGGTCCCGTATGACTGGAACTGCAGCAGCGGTGGACCGTCGTGTCTCAGACTGAGGCTTGTTTGCGGTAAGGAATGTATTCTTTGGGCTTGAACAACGTACTTTCTTACGCTAATTATGACACATAGTGCTATTCGATTCTATCATCTCGCGATGGGCCTTTCTGAAGCTGGACCGAAGTAGGCTGGGGATGGCCCATCCATGGGACGACTCTCCCATCCAGTGGTTGCTCAGAACCAAAATCGAAATTGGATACTGTGATCCTTTGGATTCATCTATCCAGCGATCGGTCTCTTCGATTCTAGATTGGAAAAATGCCAGGGAGGGTATTTCTGTCGCTTCACTCGATGCTCGGAGGGCAGAATACATAAATGCCGCTTGCCGCTTAGCAATTGCAAGCAAAGGCATCTGCTCGGTGTGTGATGAGCTGGCCCTCAAATCTGGGCGTGGTCGAGCTGGCTTGCAGTCTCCGAGTACCGAAAGCCCAGGTGACCTGGAGGAGATCGGCAAGGACCAAAGAGCAATAAAGCAGATGATGTCCAGTGCCAGTCTTCAAGTGGCATCCTACAAAGGAGACGTGGCAACGGTGAAGGTGTTAATGGCCAACGGTGCCGACCCGAGCGTTTCCCATGAATACCTTGGCCATGCCTTGTATGCTGCGGCGTACAGCGACAACACAGAGATTGCTCGCCTTCTACTTGAGCATGGAGCTGACCTCGGCTGTATAGGATACAGGGGTACACCCGTGGAAGCAGCGGCATATCGAGGACACGTCAATGTCTTGAAGCTGTTGGTAGAGAAAGAAGGGGGTGTGAACAAACACTTCGACCTGTGTCTGCTTCATTCTGTGAAGAAGCGACACTTTCAAGTGGTGGAGCTTCTCCTTGACCTAGAAGATCTCGACCCAAATCGGAAGGATGATAAAGGCGAGACACCATTGATGATTGCGGTGCGTCGAAGGTACGGCGAGATTGTATTCTTGCTACTCCAGCGGGATGACATTCGTCCCAGTTTCGAATCCAGACAAACATGTCCCATATGTATTACAATCACCAAGGGCTATGCGGAAATCTTGAGGCTCCTCTTGGACCGATTTGGTTTCCCGGAGCTCCATGACTGCATCACTTCACTTCAAAAGGCGGTCGAGGATGGCCACGAGGCAGTCGTGCGGTTGCTTTTGGCACGAAACGACGTCAATCTCAACGGCCATTCCTTACCCTTCTTCACAGCGGTAGATAAAGGGAAAGTCGCCATCGCGGAATTGTTCCTGGAGCGGAGCGATGTGAACCCAAATGAGGGCATCCCCCCCGAGAGTCCGTTGAGCCGTGCTGCACACAATGGCGACGTAGCCATGGTGAGATTACTATTGAGATATCCCGGGGTGAACCCCAATGGATGTGACTTCTCGAACCCTCTCGGTAGAGCAGCAGAGCGAGGATACTTTAAAATAGTGCGACTGCTTTTAGGGAGGAAAGACATCAAACCCAATGCGATATGTTCTCCGGCAGGGACAGCTCTGTCAAACGCTGCCCGCGTAGGCAACCTTGAGGTGGTGCGGCTTCTACTTGCACGACACGACGTCGATCCGAATAAGGCAAACGCTCTTCACATGGCTGTGAAGAGCGGAAACGACGAGCTGGTACACGAGTTCCTACGTCGAAGGGACATTGACGTCAACCTGGACGGGCCGCTTGGCACACCACTATGGCAAGCTGCCACGCGGTACAATGCGTTGATTGTGACGCGGCTGCTGAGGAGAGGCGACATTGATCCAAACATGCCGACAGCGTCCAGGCTGAGAACCTACCTTCCTGTGATTGCCGTGTTCGAAGGCGGCGCTTCAGGCCCGAAAGTATACGACATCTACTGGGAGTGGGTAGAGCAAGCCAACTCGGAGACTCCCCTCGTTGCTGCCACGAGAATGAACAGAGACAATATCGTGAGGGAGCTTCTGAGACATCCCCGTGTCGATCCGAGAAGCCGGGACCCGTGCGGCCGGTCAGCCTTGTGGTGGTCTGCCTTCTCCGGAAACCCCGTTGCCGCAAGACTCCTACTGCGCCGTGGAAGTTGGCCCAATCTCCAAGACAACTTTGGCTGGACGCCCCTGCTCGTCGCTGCGAGCACCCACGACGACGACATGGTGCATATTTTGCTGCAACACCATGCTACGAATCCAAACATTGCCGAGCCAGGGGGTTGGACGCCGCTCCACGTCGCGACGGACACGGGTAATACGTACATGATATCGCACCTGCTGCGTCATCCGCGCATCGAGGCGAATCGGAGCTTGAGGGACGGCACGACGGCCTGGATGCTTGCGCAGCAGCATGAAGATCAAGAGATTTTTGACTTGTTTAGAGAGCACTGGAGAAGAAGAGCGCGGATGAGAAGAAGGTAACCGAAACTCCAGCGGAGATGCTTCGAAGGGTGTGCTTCGACTGGTGTGCACGTAGTTGAAGAGGGGGGGAGGTGAAGGGGTTGTTTCCCATGCCATGTCTATAAAGCTACAACAGTCTTTGTGAAATCTCCTAAATGAAAAGTATGATGTCTTGTTCTCTTATAAGAGAGGAAATACTTCCTCCCAAGTCACGCCTATGATGCCCTTTTTCTAATACATGTTAAAGCTTGGACAAAACTCCGTTTGGTTGCAGAAGCGAGACGTATTCCTTTGTGATTTCGTTGACGGTTCGACACCTATCGCACTGTTAGCGGACAGCTGTCGCAAATAAGCAGGGTTAGTCAGTCAATCGTACCCAGCTAATGCCATGCAAGTCTTGAATTCGTCGTAAAGAAGCTTGAGCGCAAGATGCGCACCCTCACTCCCGTTGTACTGTAAAGTCGGCGATTAGTCCGAGGCCACTTTTGTACCAGGAGTCACTTGGACTGACTTACAGCGAGACCCCAGATGGCAGGCCGCCCGGCGAAGCAGAAATCAGCGCCCAGGGCGAGGGCTTTGAAGATGTCGGTGCCGCGTCGGATGCCGCCGTCGATGGCAATCTTGATGCGGCCCTTGACCACGGGGGCGATGACTCGGAGGACGTCGAGCGTGGCGGGGACGGTGTCGAGCTGGCGGCCGCCGTGGTTGGAGATGATGATGCCGTCGAAGCCGTGCTGGATGGCCAGCTCGGCGTCTTGGACTGTGTAGACTATGTAGACAAAAATGCGTGAGTGTTGCTGGCAGAGTAGATGAAAGCATCAAGGGAAAGGGGGGTCTTACTTCCTTTACCCCATATCTCCATCTTGGTGTGGTCGCGCACAAACTTGGCGAGGGCCTCCCATTCCACCACGGAATCTAGAGGGTTAGACGGACAATTCTTGCTGGAGAAACACGGCAGTTCAAGACATACCGTAAGCCATCGTGTCGTCTCCGTCCACGAGGTTGGTCACATCCACGCCAGGGTACAGGTTCGGGTACTCCATACCCTTTGGCACCCCGAAGCTGTTTCGGTACTCGTTCAGCCGGCGTCCAAGCCAGGGTGCGTCGAGAGTCAGGAGGAGGGCCTTGTATCCAGCCTCTGCAAAGCCCAGTTAGCCACATGCACTTTGATGGTCCTTCTCGAGTAGTCGGGTGGAAGGGGAGTTCCCTACTCTCTGCTCTCTTGATCATCTGGATCGAGGCCTCCTTGTTCCGGAGCAAGCTCAGCTGCATCGCATACGGGTTCCCCTTGCCCTGAGCAATGACATCTTCCAGGTTGATGGTGGAGTAGCATGAAAGGCCCATGGCCACGCCCATGGCAGCGGCGGCCTTTGACGTGCCGACCTCGCCGTCCGGGTGAGCCAGCTGCTGCATGGCGGTCGGCGAGAAGCCAAAGGGGAAGGAGACCTTGGTGCCAAAGATGGTGGTGGTGGTGTCGAGGTGCGTCAGGTCCCGGAGGACGCGGGGCAGGATCTTGTAGCGGTCATAGGTCGATTCGTTCTCTCGCAACCTGTGTCATGGTGTGAGACGAGAGAGGTTGGGAGTGAGCTGGGGTAAATCGTACGTGATGAGGTCCATGGCGCCTTCATTGTAGTACTCTGTATGCTTGTCAGTGTTTTGTTCCGTGCCATTGACATATTCTCCATTGTTCATCACATATATAATAGCTATTGAAGATGGTTTGCACGTACCTCTCGTCGACTTGGTCAATCTCTCTGACCCAAGCCTCTCGAGGTCCTTGATGCTGTGCACCTTGGGATCATAGGACAGTCCACGGTTTGCCATGATGGAGTCTGATAGTGATTCTGTGGCGAAAGAAGGTGAATTAGACAATGTAAAATGCAGATCAATGGATTTGTCGGCGCCGATGCAAGCTCAGTCTACCTAAGTTAGTTTCTGTTGATGAGAGCCTGTTTCTCCAAAGGAAACCCGATGAACTCGACTCGAACCTGTCCAGAAGCTCTCAAATGTTCTTAGAGCCATCATTTTCAACTCCAAGGCCCTGGCTAGCTCCAGTGGGGATCATGGCAAGTTCGGCTCCGGGCTATCGTCCCTCGAGGGAGTCAATCGGGAAGACTCCCCACCACACCCATCTCTTATCGGTCACGACTGGCTAGCGCTTCGCTGTCGCATGCCCCAAGGAGCCGGCATTGGGGCCTTATCTTTCCAGGACGCTTCTGCTTTTCGGTGCCGGGCGGTCATGGGACCCTGACGGTGGCTCCTTGGGGTTGTTGGGGTTGTTCTGTCGTGGTCGAAGTGGGCGATACTACCATGACACGTCGTACTCATGACTGCTCGCCGAGTCTGCCTATCTTGCAGAGAGATTCAAGCAGACAAACAGACGCACTGCCGAGATCATGACAGGTCTGAATCAACTCCCCCGCATTCTCCACTGGCTTCCGCTTATATGCGGCATCGCTTGCCGGTTCCCTTTCCATTCGGGACAATTTGGTTATTGGAGCGGGTTCTTCGACCAGAACCGGCCAAGCTACCCTAGAGAACCGTTGATGTGGTCGAGGACGTCAATTTCAGATCTCTGCAGGCATAAGACTTGGTTGTGTAAACACAACATCATCAATCAAGCAACATTAAGAGTACCGAAGATGAGTCTCGGAGAAATTCATCTACAAGTTGGCAATTCACTGATCAGATCTAGATACCGATGATGACTTGAAGTACACGCGAGCCACGACGCGCATTCCGTCATATTATTATGTGCAAAATATCATCAAATTCATCCCAGATCCATCTGTTTCTTCGCTTTTCTAACTCGACCTTATGACATAGACTGTCGAGCAATTTATACAATCGATAGACAATGAAAGCACTTTCTCAACCTTCGGCACTATTCCCCCTTGCACAGCTCGCCATTGGACTTCCAGATCTCATACTCAAAGTCTGGTTGGAACTCGGTGTAGAGAGTTTCCTTGATAATACGGTTAGCTCAAAGCTTTGACAACACATGTCGGGTTTGCCAGGACTTACCACATCCGCATTCACCTTGGCGGTGAACTCGGCCTCCTTCTCGCCAACGTACTTCTTGGGCAGACCGGTGGCCTCGACCATGAGCTGGACCTCGCAGGATCGCTCCATCATGGTGTACAGGTAAGCAGCCTCATCGACGGTGTAGCCGGCGGTCAGAATGCCGTGGTTCTGGAGGATGATGACCCGGCCCTTGTCACCCAGCGCCTTGGCAATGTTCTCGCCCTCCTCCTCCATCAGCACCACGCCGCCAAAGTTCTCGTAGACGGCCTGGATGCCCCATAGGCTGCAGGTGTCCTGGCTGATGATGTCGAGGGGCTTGCCGAACGAGGCCCATGCCTTGCCGTACTTGGAGTGGGTGTGGCAGGCGGCGTTAAGATCGGGACGGGCACGATGGATGGCGCTATGGATCTGGAAGCCGGCAGCGTTGACGGCCTTTTTGTTCCCGCCGATGACCTGGCCGTTCTCGTCAATGTGAACCATGTCACTGGCCTTGAGCATGCCAAAGTGAACCCCCAGGCTTGTCAACGAGTCAGCAGGCACACAACAACACACACACACATCCTGCATACAGCATACAGCAGAGCAAGAGACGGAAGAAGCTTACGGGTTGATCCAGAAGGTGTTGGGGTCCACAGGGTCTCGCACACTAATGTGGCCGCTGGTGCCCTCGCTGTATCCCCGTCGGGCAAACACCCTGAAGGCACCGGCCATGTGCTCGAGCTGCCACTGGCGCTTCTTGTAGGGGTCGTCAATCTTGGGGATGCCGGGGAACTCGTAGCCCCCTGTGGCCAGGGCAGCAAGGTTGGACTTGTCCTCGGCCTCGGCCTGGGTCTCTTGGACCTCCTTTGGCTGCTCGACGAGAGCAGCCTCGACCTTGAGCTGGGCGGTCTGGGTAGTGGTGGTGGTGGCTGTAGAAGACATGATGAACAATAATGCGAAAGGGTAGGATTCGATATGAGACAAAAGAAGGTCAAGAACTGTGTACAATATTGTCCTGTTTGCGCCAATGCAGAATTGAAGATTGTGTGAATGGTTACAGGATCCGTCGGGATAGATAAGATCGATTAGAAGCCTTTAATACGTTGCCCCCCGAGCAAATACATCCCCACGGATATGCATGCGCGATTACGGTACAGAAAAGTCGCCACGTGCATTGCAAAAGACATTGACGTAACAGAGACGGGATCGCAAGGGGTTTCCGTCGTGAAAAGACCTGGTGGTTGTGGTTCTGTAGGAGACGACGTCTCGACTTGACTGGCTCTCGCTGTCAACTTCCTCAAACTTCTACAGCAAAACCGGGGGGTCTCTTCTAGTGCTGAGACTAGAGTACTGATTAGCAGAACCCGTCCTGTAATCAGTGGCTCGCTACAGGGAGATGGCGTGGGAATGCCCCAGAGTGACAGGCCCTTGAGGCGAGATGTGCGGGGTTAACTAGACGACAACCCCCCTTCCTCACGCTCTGGGTTTCCCTCTCGTTCAGCTTCCCTCTTGTTCACACGAACTTTTACTCTTCCTATTCCTTCTGGCCCCGTTTCTCCCGCTGTTACTTCTCCATACATGCACGAAATTGGCTGCGGGTTCCTCTGTGACTCGGCTCTGCGTATGCCACTTTGACAGGGCTCATCTTAAACGCCTGTAAAGGATTGGTGGCCCCGTATGCCGACCCCCAAGCCATCTCCTTCTGCATCCTCCAGAGTCAACACCCGCGGGAGCCGTAAGCGCACCAAGACTTTTACTGGTTGCTGGACATGTCGAGCGCGCAAGATCAAGTGTGACGAAGCCAAGCCTTCCTGTAAGCAGTGTCAGAACAAGTGCATCGATTGTGAAGGTTACGGCATTCGCCTTCAGTGGCTGGCCCCGGAGATTCCTGACCAGGCGCCGCCTCGCTCCGAGATACCCTCCCCGCCACGGCACGCACTACGCCGTGAGATTCCCGCTGGTGAGCAACCTGCCCGTCAACTCCCGTTCCTGGGGCCTCGATGAGTCAGCTGCACGAATCTCCACGAGTGTCTAATTCTGGAAGCAGATCCCCCAAAGATCATCTTGAGTTGGGACTATGTTGACGGTATCATTCGTGAGCTCGACTCCCTGGATCCCAACAGTGACCCTCGTGATGGCCGTCAACCAAACGACAAATCAATTTGTGCCGTTTTGGAGAATTTTGGCGTCTTCGCCCTGGAGCAGTTTGATCATCCAGAACCTTTGGATCACCTGCATGAAAATGGAGATTCCATCCACCCTCATGCCTCCGCAGGCGTTGAAGTCGGTCTCGATTTCGCCACGGAGTCCATCTCTGGGTTCCTCGAGCCCATGAGTGAGCCCTTTGACTCTCCTTCCTGCTCGGAAACAGCTGCCGCTTGGGATTTATGTAATCTACAGACCAACCAGCTGCAGTTACATCCGCTCAACTTCGTGGAGCACCGAGGGGACATTGACAATGTCGTAGCCGTTGACCATGCTTTCAGTCAGCCCAGCCAATGTGTTTCGCTCTTAGACAAGGAGCCGGCCAAGGAACCCTCCCCGGAGAGCTTACAGCAACTCATTCCTCCTGGATTTCGCTCCTTTTCACCCAATGTAGTCCCACAACAGGACCGCTTTTTGATGTGCCACTACATGAACAAGGTGGTCAACCTGTTCTGCGTCATCGACAACAGCAAGAGCCCGTGGAAGACTATTCACCTCCCCAGGGTTCTCCAAGGAGCTGGTGAGTTGAGCTTCAGCGGCGAGACGACTCGGATACGGAATGCTCTGAAGAATGCTCTGCTTTCCATCAGCGCTTTTTACATGTCCAATGAGCTCTTCTCCCAGCACAAAAAGGATGACGGGAGGAAATGGGCCATGATTGCCTCGCGGTATCGGTATGGCGCCATTGGTCTTCTCAAAGAGGGCGTCGAACTCGACCTCTACAACAAAGAGAGACCAAAGTACAAGGAGTTTTTGGCTACCATGTTGTCGATGATTACGATCAATGTCATGAGCGGCGACACGAGCACCTGTGGTGTTCATCTGGATGGTGCTGAGCAGCTGATACTGCACACGACTGGACGCAGGTCTCATTTCTCGAGGAAGGCTCACGCGCTGCATCGCATCTATCTGTATTTGCGGGTGATTTACGAGAGCACCTCAATTAAGCCAGTGAAAGGGCACAAACCACGATTCTCGTCCTTCTTCAACTCATACGCCACCATTAGACCACAGCCGTCTGGAGGGCTTGGATGTCTCTCTCTTGAGAATGATCCATCCCGCGCTTCAAATACTCCTCTGGATCCAGAGTCTATAGAAGTTCAGCATCCCACGGCCGAAATGGCAGCCTACGAGTGCATCTACGGCATCCCCCAGGGCCTACTCATCATGCTCAAGGAAGCAATCGACTTGATAGACATGGTTGAAGAGGAGCGACAAAAGACGACAAGGGTTCATTTGTCCGAGTCCCTAGACCAGATGTGTGACCATCTAGAAAGGGAGATTCTAGATTGGCCTCTAGATCAACGCCTCGAAACGTGCTGCGAGGCAAACCCCGGCGTCAGCGCGAGCATCATTTACCACCAGACGAGGGCCTTCCACAACGCTCTCATCATTTACTTCTCCCAGAGCGTCCGCCTGCTCGGACATCGCTACTTGCGACACTACGTAGAGATCATCCTCGACAGCATCGAAGCCATCGAGCGCATCAAGGCGGAGACCAAGATCCTCGCCGCGCCGCTCTTCTGGCCTGCCTTTATCGGCGCCACGGAGGCGTTTGAGCCGCAGCACCAGGAGCGCTTCCGGCAGTGGTACTCCAAGGTGGCCGTCTACGGCATCGAGGCTGTGAGGACGGGCGTCCAGGTGCTGGGCGAGGTCTGGAGGCAGGGGCCGACGGCGACCGGGCAGGTGGTGAGCTCTTGGCGACGCATCGTTGCGGGAACTGGGGAGAGTCTGATGTTGACATGATGGACACAGCTGTGGTGTTTCTTGCGGCGAGCTGGCGTTTGGGTATGACGGCGTTGGCTGGGAGGCTGGTAATGGATGGACAGCTCATGAACGGGATTGAGTAGCTGGACAAGCACATGGGATGGGATACTGCGATTTTACATACTGCTCCCAGACAGCGATAGAAGAGAGAACCTGTTCTCTGTCATTTCAGGTACTGGCCGTCAATTGGGGGGCAACCAATGCAGTGAATGTGGGAGTGGGAGGTCTCTGCAAACTGCCCATCACTGGCAAATGATGATCTGATCTCTAGCCTGCAGACGATGTGACCAAAAGGCGGCCCGACCAAGTCACCATCTGCATGTCCAACAGCCCGTCTCATCGACGGCGCTTCTCACCTGCAGCCACAGCCCACAGCCTGGAGCCTTTCACCCATTGGCATCGCGACGCAGCTGAGCCCAAACTGCACATCTCAGGTACAAGTCACATCTGGATAATTTCCCACCTGCAGGCGGATTGACTCGGTATCCTCTGCCCATTCGTCACATGCCCTTTGGTGTCCCGTCTTTTACGTACCATAACTACAGTACTGACAGTACTGCAGCGGGTACCCAATGTGCAAAATGTTGCGTCACCGCTGAGACTGCATCCGGGCAATGAGTGGCCGAGAGATGTTCCAGCCTCATGCAAGTCGCTACATTTGGAATCAATTTGTACTCAGAGCCTCAGCCTTCTCTTCCATTGAGTGAGGGGTATCTCCACGTCGGTGAGGATCAGTGTCCAACCTTCCATCATCATCCACGCGCACGACTGTCAGCGCGAGTTTGACTACGGCATCACCCAAGACATCATACAAATTACTGGCACGCATCCATCTACCAAGGCCTTCATAGCAAAGTCCCATGAGAAATGGACTACTTCCCAGACTCACAGCCCCCTTCGCCGCCAGATTCCGGTCCGCCCACCCCCGACATCATCGCTGAAGGCGAGGCCATCTCGAGCAGCGCCAACGTCGTCCTGATCGTCCTGTCCTTTCTGGCGCCCCTCCAGCCAGTCTCAGCTCACCTCCTCCACCGAGGAGCCACGGCCCGGAAACGTTGGGGCGCCCAGGGCGACATCGTCGAGGTCGACGCACCTGACGCTGGCATCGCCGAAAACGTGTATCCGGTTCTCTCCAATCTCTCGACCGTCTACGACACATTCCACGATCTCTCTCTTGCAGGTGCGGTCGTGGAAACCTCTCCGGGGTGCTTTGACCTGAACGAAGTGGTTGCGACTCGGGTCCGTGGATTGTCAGCGGAGTGCTTCACTGCCTGGAAGCGACAGGCCCTGCTCCTGACATGCCGAGCCATTCCTTGGAAGTACCTGGAGCCTAAGTGAGTCCGAGCTGATGACCAAGATGCCGCCACACCTGCTGACAAGGCCCAGGTTTCCTGTTGATCTGGAGTCGTTCCTCCCGCATCTTCAACACGCTATACATGCATTTGAGGATGACTGTGACAAATTGAGTGTGGAACAGAGATATGATGTCACACTTTCGCTGATTGAGGCGTCGCGTTTCTCGGATATGGAATGGAAACGCTTCGTACTTGAGAAAGCTGTGAGGATTTCTCACAGCATCGAAGATGAGTATCTTCGCTATCGATTCGCAGAAGCACGCAGTATTATTAGCTGCGCCTCCGGGGATGTAGAAAATGCAGCCAGCATCTTCTCTAATTTCGACCAGAATCTCATGCAGGAGCCCCAGGGCCAGGCAATGAACGCTGCAATCGGCTCAGCGACCATCCAGCGGTCGCTGGTCTGCATCGAGAACAAAGATCTCGACACCGCCAAGAGTCTCCTCGAGCTCTGGAGCTCCCTCAAGGAAGACTTGTCCCCCGCCGAGGAAGCCGTGGCTTTTCGTAAGGACATGGTCCTCGGGCGGATCCTGCGGCTCCAGGGCGCCTTTGTGAGATCGCTGGCTCAGCTGGAGACGGCGCGCATCTCGTCCAAGCAGCGGACCAACCTCGTGTTCGACGAGGACCTCGACCGTCTCATGTGCGACCTCGCCGACACCCTGCGGGAGCTCAACGACCCCGTATCGTCGCAGCGCCATCTCGAGCAGCAGCTCGAGCGGATGGAGGATCACGACCTCGACAGCTGGCGCTGCTCCGAGGTGGAACTCGCCCTCGCGGAGGCCTACTTTGCCCAGAAGAAGTACGACAACGCCGAGATCAACTGCCAGGCCGTCCGGGCGCGCGCACCCATCTCCAGGTACGAGATGCTGCGGCTCCACGTCATCCTGGCAAAGTCGCGACATGTACAGTCCGACTACGCAACCGCGCTGGTCTACTGGGGCCAGGCGCTGGGAGACATCAGGAAGCTCCAGCCGGGCAACGAGCACTTCGCGCGCATCATCACCGTGTCGCTCTGCGACGCAGCGATGAAGCTCGGGCAGACGTGGCTGTCGGCCGGTGTCCTGGAACAGAAGCTTCTCCTGCAGAATAACGTGAAGCCGGGGTTTTCTGAGAATTTCATTGCCGGTTCGCGCCAGTGGAAAAAGCACATTTTGGAGAGTACTGAGTAGTGGCTCTCGTCGATGATTACATCGCTTTGGCTGTGCTCTCTATAGGATGGCAACAAAGGTGGTGACTGGATGGCAAGTTCGACAGTTTGAAGAATGTTCTTCTCCCACCCAAGATATACCCATGTAACTCGGACTGGTGGTGAAATAGGGTAGTTGGACTGGAATTATCTCAGATTTTCAAATTATCACTTGTTTCCGGGTCTCGATCAAGCAGGTATTCGACCAGCGGTCACCATCTCGCAAAGAAAGATATGAATCAATGTTAGATTCTAAAAGCTTTTACACTTGACATTTTCTTGTTTGATGTTTCGTTCAGACAGACTGCCAGCCACTCAGTTTGGTACGCTGAGATTATCTGCACGGCAAAGGACAAGATGATGTTTCCCAGAATACATGCCATGGCACCTAGTTCGCTCGGTAATCATTATGTTATTATCAATCAAGGAATGTTCAGTTCAAAACTGGAATTAAAGTATTCAAAAGAGGCACTGGCAAGAGAAACAGAGACCTTGCTTGCCCAATCGCATTGGAAATTTGATTACGATTGAATATCCTCTTTTGTGAGGTATTTGATATTCCCAGGCAATCGTCACTGCAGCTTTGGCTATAGCCGAGGCAAACTCACCATGGCTGGCCCTCGAGGTTGAAAAGAACAAGTACTTTTAACAGATACAATTAGCCTCCTACCTTTAGTTTCTCCAGGTCTCAGAAACATCAGCGTGCAAGGTAGACTTTGTATCCCAAGCATTACCTACCGGGTAGGTACTGCCAAGGTTGGAGAATGGCTTTGGACCTTTCCTCACACTTATGTTTCCTTACATGTATTGTGACATCATTCGTATCCAAGTCTCGCCTTGCTCGTTCACCATCCAATACACAATGGAAGGGTGCAGTGAGATGTCCGTCTATAAACCGAGGATTGTTCTATTACTAACTAGAGTACACCATCCCTAGTGACCTTTCTAAATTGTCCGAATTATCCTTTATACATCTATTCTTGCCCATCTAAGCACGCAGCCGCCTGAACGTAAATCCGGTCGTCAAAGTAGTACATCATCATGAAGAACCCATAGAGAAAAAGCCGAGACGCCATACGTTGTTACTTCATGCCGTCTGGGCTTTCTGTGTCTGCTCTCTCTCTGCCTTGGAGATGGCACAGTGTCCGAGGCGTATCAACTCAACCACAAACTCGTTGACCATCTTGATGTGGCCGATTTCATACGACGTGAGCCGGCGTATCGGCATACTCCTGACTAAATCGGTCGCGGAGCTGAGCAGGTCCAAGTCGAGCCTGGCCTGTTCGTCCAAGGGGTTCAGAAGAATATTTAGGAAAAGAGTCATGATTGCAGCCGTGGGGTAGAAAACAATGATCCTGGTAGATGTGTTAGCCCGCCTGACATCTTCAAATTAGTCACGTTAGTCCGTGCCATTACTTACCAAAACGCTTCGCCAGCCATCCCGCTGACTGCAGCTCTCAAGTAGATTAGAGTCGATCGACTTGCTTCCAAGGAGAGAGCGATGCTCGATCGAACCCCGGGATTCCATTCCTCGTCGGGGTGCCCAATGTAGCATCGTTCACTTGCTCTGTGAATGGTCGTCATCAGATGATGGTATTCCAGATGTAGTCCAATATGCCGCATGCTGCGTGGGAGCTGCATGCTCTGAAGCATGATTTTAGCACCGTCAGTGATGGAGAGAGCAGGACGAAAGTCTGGTGGAATCGATTGCCTCCACTTCTCCAGCTCGTCATCCAACTCTCGAATATCTCGGAGGATTTCAGCATCTGATTTATTCTGTGCATGGGCTGAATAGAGGAGACGACATGTCTTGTCCTTCAAATAGCTTAGTCGAGGATCGCCCGGGAGATGTGGAGTTAATTCTTCGTGGCTAAGAGAAGTCGAGCTTAGATCTTCATTGAGATCTGGTAGGTAGAAGTAGCAGCTCTCGTAATTGTCCGGCAAGGTGAGATCGCAATAGTCGCCCGACATCAATGGCGGTTGGCCGGTACGAAGTGCGATGTCCTTGTCAAATATGTAGCATAACCAGAATAGGAGACGGAGTTGCCTGGTTTCTCGCTCTTTCCGGGTGGCTTCCGTGCCATATGCTTTGATTGGTTTGTAAGTATGACCGCCGAGCATGAAAACGATACGACAGGAGATAGCGTGCAACATTGCCGCAGACTGCAGCCGCCCAGAAAACGTTTGATGCATATGCTAAAATGGATGTCATTGAGTTAGCCAAGACCGTTTTCATGCAGCCACTGAACCAGGGCTGAGGAAAACAGGAGGGGTTACACATACAAGCATGAAGACTGCCTGAAGACTAACGATGCTTGCGTCTTCCAAGACGTCTGAAAGTAAAACGTGTGCCTTGACTGCGCAGGCCTCTCCATCAATATCTGGAATATCCCGCACTTGGCCTTGAAAAAGGCACATAATGGAGATGAAGGCAAGGACACATCCTTTGGCACTGATCCGCTCCAGCGAAGGAGGGCCATCCAAATCATCGTATGCCAGGTTAATGGTTTCTTCGAACAGAACGCGATCAACGACTGGAAAGACGAGTCGAAAGGCTGAACCGAAAAAGACACCCATGACAGTTTCCACTATCTTCTTGTCAGGCAGTTCGTAGAGTTCGCTCGACGAGCCGTAAAAGTGTCGAAGTGACTGCGTAGGAGGAAGCACTCGTTGGTGAAAAGTCCTGTGAAATTTGGAAAAGGAAACGTCCTCGCCTGTCCTCGCCGAGATCCATTTACGGCCATTTTCGGACAGGACTGGCATGCCATTGTGGGAACTGATTTGGCCAAGATGATGACCGCCGTAGTGAATCTGACCAAATGAGACGGAAGTGCTGAAATGGCTGTTTGGGGTTGAGATGAAGGGTGACTGGACTGAATCGTAGGCTGCAAACTGTTCGCCAAGGCTCACTGTGTTAGATTCCGCCGCACTTAGGATGACCGAGGGGGTCGAGGTGGTGGGAGGAGCTGGAGGAGGGGAGGAAGTGGTCGAAGACTCGTTGGTGGTCTCCTGACGAGCAATAGTCCGGGCTAAAGCATCCTCGATTCGTTCAAGCCGCTCAGACAAGGTCTGTTCGACGCTCAACTTGGTTCTACATGGACAAACGCGGGGTTCAGGGTCAGACAGGGATCCTCATACGATATACGACATCTGGGGAAGTTCTATCGCAGTGTGGCAGACTGAGTGAACTCACTTTGACTTGGGCTTCTTCTTGCGTCCCCTAACTCGGTCGAAGGTGCATGCTAGTCCATGGTGATCGCACCAATTGCAGGGGTTTTTGGGATCTGTCGAATCACATTGAATCTATCTCCAAGAGGAGGTTAGTGATGCTATTGCTAATCGGTCTATCGATCCATCCCAAGACAATGGGACGACTCATCTACGAATTCTCAATCCAGCTTGGCACGCCGAGGGGCGAGAGGCTGGAGTGGAGTGTTCGTTCAGGGTGTAGGGGAGGTACATAGTATGCGCTGTAAGTCAGGGAGGGGATGGGAGGATGCAACACACAAGGAATCGACAAGGCTCGGCAAATGGGTAGATTGAAGATCCAATGAAGCATGGGTACGTACCTTTCTCCTGTGACAGGCGTCGCAAGCCCTTTTTTGCACCATTGTTCAGAGGACGGCTTCCGATTAAGTAATGCCGTATTGGCACGACGTGAAGTCGATGGAGACGAGGGGGGCTTTACGACGGCAAAATAGGCGATGCCGTTGACCCTTTGGCAGTACACCACAGGCGCCGGCTCTGAACTTGAAGCCCAAAATGCCGGGGCACGCCGGAAGCGCAGGAGGACAATTCTGTCGTGCTGACACAAATCCGACCGTGGTGACGCAGGTGATGAGTGCTTGATTTCTCCCAACGGAGCAAATGGAAACGAGCAAAGTCCGAATGCCGCAACGGATCCCGCGGGCTCACGATTCACAACCTATCTGATTGAAAGTCGAAGCATTTGGGCTGACAGAGCGGCGGCGGCGCCCTCAACATGTTCCGCTTAATCAGCGGCAGGATGAACGAAAAGAGACTAGACCAGGCTGGATTGTCCGGAGGCGATGACGCTAGCTGAAATGGCACGTCCCGGAATGCGGCTCGTCCAAGCTAAGGTTGACAATGCAGGCAAGGTTGTTGTTGGCTGTCAAGTTGTGGGTTTGTGTCAGCGCGTTGTGGACAAAAGGTGGATTGCGTGGCACGGCTCCCGGTGAATCCATGTACCGAAAAAGCTGACATAAACAAATGAGCACCTTTGGGTCTGCAGGCATCCCAAAACGCACCTTCTATATCGGAGTGATTGGTTTAATTTGGCACCAAAAAAGCTTTATTCAATTTGCCGACACGACCCCCGCTTAGTCATGCATGAAAAAAGAAGCTACCTACCAGCAGAAAGGCAGTCCGGCACAACAATCACATCTTCTTTGACCCGGTCCATCGGGTTTTATAGATGACCGCCGATTCCAGATCTCAATGCCAGACGCTTCGATCAATGTACGGACAATTGCTTGAAAATGCGTCATCGCGGTCTATCGGAGATGACCCGGCTCCGACAATACAGAAGTTTGTTCTCCTATCCCCTTTTTATTGTTTGCTCGTATCCTTGCACGGTGAGCTTCGGCCTCAGGGCAAAACGCGGGCGCGAGGCCGAGCACCGCTTCGAGCCTGTGATACGCTGACACGCTGAGCCTCCAAGTTGCGGTTGCTTTCGCCATTCATCGTTTCAGTCACACTGATCCGCCTTGCCGGGGTTAAAGATTATAGACACGCCGACGGTCCTTTCTCCGGCTCGACTCTGCCTCTTTATCACATATGACGAAATTGCACACTATCATCCTGCAATCTGTCCAGTTCAGCAGCCTGAAACTACAAAAGTTACTAAGCGGCATTCGAGAAGGTTTGCAAGACGAATAGGCTCCTTCGCCCCCATCCCGATAAGCGTGTACGAGTGCGAAGCAAAATGTGCTACGCTTGCTTCTCCAGACCAACGGCAACCAGACCTTTGCCTGGTTCTAAGTGGGACTTCGCATTCTTATGAGTCCCGCCTAGCCGGGCATTGCGGGCTCTAGACTCCATTCATGTGAATTACTCCGTACCTACAGGTCGAAATGTCTGTCAACGTTTATCCAACGAAACCTCCGAACGGCGCCGAGTGTCACCGTCTCTCGAGTTATGCTGTGGATCTATCTACAGGGTCGGACTTGGAAGAAGTCCGAATTGTCCTCCCATATAGATACGTTGCCGCCCTTTGTCCAATTGACCATGCTCGATATTTGAACAAGTTTTTTATTCTTTAATTTTTCTCTTCTTTCTCAAAGTTGCTTCGTGTTTCAATATCCACGAGTGTGCAGTAATAGGCGCTCGTGGCCCCGTCTCCCCAGCCACACTGGAACAAGGCCCAACACCTCCCTCACAACCCTCACCATGGACTCAGATAACGATGGATCCCAGACGGTCTATGACCGCTCCGTCATGCATGATCTTGACGGTGACGACAACGAATGGGCTCTGAAACCAAAAGTCGCCGCGCTCAAGGAACGAGACCAAGCTTCTGGCTTTCCCGACCGCAAGCTCGGCGTTACATGGCAGAACCTCAAGGTCGAAGCCATCAGCGCCGATGCTGCAATTCACGAAAATGTTTTTTCTCAATTTAATATTCCAAAGCTCGTTCAAGAGTCGCGACATAAGCCTCCGTTGAAAACCATCATCGACAACAGCCATGGTTGCGTTAAGCCTGGAGAGATGCTGCTCGTTCTTGGGCGGCCGGGCTCCGGATGCACCACCTTGTTGAACATGCTTGCCAACAAGCGTAGAGGATATGCGAATGTTTCGGGAGACGTCCACTATGGCTCCATGAATGCAGAAGAGGCCAAGCAGTATCGTGGTCAGATTGTCATGAACACCGAGGAGGAATTGTTCTTCCCCAGTCTTACTGTTGGTCAAACAATGGACTTTGCCACTCGTCTCAAGATTCCTTTCCACCTTCCAAATGGCGTCAACTCGGCTGAGGAACTACGAAAAGAGACACGGGACTTCCTCCTCCAGTCCATGAGCATTGAGCATACACATGACACCAAGGTCGGCAATGCCTTTGTGCGAGGTGTCTCTGGTGGCGAGCGAAAGCGAGTATCCATCATCGAGACTCTGACCACCCGTGGCTCCGTCTTTTGCTGGGACAATTCTACTCGAGGTCTTGATGCCAGCACGTAAGTATTCTACTAAGCACAAGATAATCTCAGACTAGGTTGCTGACTATGAGGCAGTGCGCTGGAGTGGACAAAGGCTATCCGTGCCATGACCGATGTGCTTGGCCTTTCTTCCATTGTTACCTTGTACCAAGCCGGTAATGGCATTTACAACCTCTTCGACAAGGTTCTCGTCCTCGACGAAGGAAAGGAAGTCTACTATGGTCCCATGAAGGAGGCGCGCCCCTTCATGGAGGAGCTGGGCTTTATCTGCCAACACGGAGCAAACGTTGCCGACTTCTTGACGGGCGTCACAGTCCCTACCGAACGAGCCATCCAACCCGGATACGAAGACCGATTTCCTCGCACCCCTGATGCTCTGCGAGCCGAATATGAGAAGTCACCCATGCACTCACGCATGATTGCAGAGTACGACTACCCCACCACCGAGCTCGCCAAGGAGCGCACCGAGACCTTCAAGGCTGGCGTGAAGGGAGAAAAGGACAAGCGCCTTCCCGCCAACAGCTCCATGACTGTCGGCTTCTTCCACCAGGTCAAGGCCTGCGTCCAACGCCAGTATCTCATTCTTCTTGGTGACCGCGCCTCGTTCATGATCAAGCAGCTCTCCACAATCGCCCAGGCTCTTATTGCTGGCTCTCTGTTCTACGATGCTCCCGGTACTTCTGGTGGCTTGTTCATCAAGTCCGGTGCCTGCTTCTTCGCTGTCCTGTTCAACTCTCTCCTGTCCATGTCTGAAGTCACCGACTCGTTTAGTGGCCGGCCGGTGCTCATCAAACATAAGAACTTTGCCTTTTTCCATCCGTCGGCGTTTTGTATAGCGCAGATCATGGCCGATATCCCGGTTATTCTCTTCCAAGTGTCAACCTTTTCGCTCATTCTGTACTTCTTGGTCGGCTTGACTGAGTCTGCGGGCAATTTCTTCACTTTCTGGGTTATCCTGGTTGCTATTACAATGGTAAGTGTTTAATTGAGCCAGTGTAATAAACACAGCTAACGATCCTCAGTGTATGACTGCTCTTTTCCGCGCCGTTGGTGCCGCTTTCAGTACCTTTGATGGCGCCTCCAAGGTCTCTGGCTTATTGATCTCGGCTACCATCATCTATTCAGGCTACATGATTCAGAAGCCCAACATGCATCCGTGGTTCGTCTGGATCTACTGGATAAACCCAATGTCGTACTCTTTTGATGCTTTGCTGTCGAACGAGTTCCACGACAAGATAATTCCTTGCGTTGGCAGCAACTTGGTTCCCAGTGGACCGTCCTTTACCGATGACGCTCATCAAGCCTGCGCTGGTGTTGGTGGTGCCAAGCCTGGAGTAGCCTTTGTCACCGGCGATGATTACCTCTCTTCTCTTTCCTACAGCCACGCACATCTCTGGAGAAACTTTGGTATCATTTGGGCGTGGTGGGCTCTCTTTGTCGGCATCACCGTCATTGCCACTTCGAGATGGCGATCTTCGTCAGAGAATGGTCCTAGTTTGCTCATCCCCCGCGAGAATGCCCACCTTACCCCGGCTCTTCATCAAGCTGACGAGGAGGGCCAAATCTCCGAGAAGAAGGGCAGCAGCGGCAGTGGCGGAGCTTTGGAATCCGATGACAGCAGCACCGCTGGGGATGAGAACCTCATCCGCAACACTTCGGTTTTCACCTGGAAGAACCTTACGTACACTGTCAAGACGCCTTCTGGTGACCGCAAGCTGCTGGACAATGTCCAAGGTTGGGTAAAACCTGGTATGTTGGGTGCTCTCATGGGTGCTTCAGGAGCCGGTAAGACTACTCTTCTTGATGTTCTCGCCCAGCGCAAGACTGAAGGCACTATCCACGGTTCCATCATGGTCGACGGTCGCCCCTTGCCTGTCTCCTTCCAGCGATCTGCCGGATATTGTGAACAGCTTGATGTTCACGAGCCTTATGCCACCGTCCGCGAAGCCCTGGAATTCTCTGCTCTGCTGCGCCAGAACCGTGACACTCCTCGTGAGGAGAAGCTAAAGTACGTCGACACCATCATTGATCTCCTCGAGCTTCACGACCTGGCCGATACTCTCATTGGTGACGTCGGCGCAGGTCTCAGTGTGGAACAACGCAAGCGTGTAACTATTGGTGTCGAGCTGGTTTCCAAGCCCAGCATCCTCATCTTCCTCGACGAGCCTACTTCCGGTCTTGACGGCCAGTCTGCCTACAACACTGTGCGTTTCCTCCGAAAGCTGGCTGCTGTTGGCCAAGCCGTCCTCGTCACCATCCACCAGCCTTCTGCTCAACTGTTTGCCCAATTCGATACGCTTCTTCTGCTTGCCAAGGGCGGAAAGACTGTCTACTTTGGCGACATTGGTGACCATGCCGCAGTTGTCAAGGACTACTTTGGACGCTACGGTGCCCCCTGCCCCAAGGAGGTCAACCCTGCTGAGCACATGATCGATGTTGTTTCCGGACATCTTTCTCAGGGCAAGGACTGGAACGAGGTTTGGCTTGCTTCCCCCGAGCACGAGCACGTTTCTAAGGAGGTTGATCGCATCATCTCCGAGGCTGCTGCTAAGCCACCGGGATATCACGACGACGGCCGCGAGTTTGCTACCTCTCTTCTGGAGCAGTGCAGGCTCGTCACTCAGCGCATGAACGTCTCCATGTACCGCAACATTGACTATGTCAACAACAAGATGGCTCTTCACATCAGCTCGGCTCTGTTCAACGGCTTTACATTCTGGATGATTGGAGACTCCGTCAGCGAGCTTCAACTGAAGTTGTTCACCATTTTCAACTTCATCTTTGTTGCTCCTGGTGTCCTGGCCCAGCTCCAGCCTTTGTTCATCCATCGTCGCGACATTTTCGAAACCCGCGAGAAGAAGTCCAAGATGTACTCGTGGATCGCCTTTGTCACTAGTTTGATCGTCTCGGAGACTCCCTACCTTTGCGTCTGCGCTGTGCTGTACTATGTTTGCTGGTATTATACGGTAGGCTTCCCCGGGGACTCGGACCGCGCTGGTGCGACATTCTTCGTCATGCTTGCCTATGAGTTTCTTTACACTGGTATCGGTCAATTTGTCGCTGCGTACGCGCCCAACGAGGTCTTTGCCTCCCTGGTCAACCCCCTCCTCCTCGGCACTCTCGTGTCCTTCTGCGGTGTGCTGGTGCCTTACAACCAGATCCAGGAGTTTTGGCGCTACTGGATGTACTACCTGAACCCCTTCAATTACCTGATGGGTAGTATTCTGGTTTTCGATGTCTGGGGATCCGACATCAAGTGCGAGGAGCGCGAGTTTGCTCGCTTTGATCCTCCCAACGGCACCACGTGCGGAGATTATTTGGCCGACTACTTGAAGTCGGGCATTGGTGCTGTGAGCAACCTCGTCAACCCCGATGCGACTTCGGAGTGCATGGTGTGCTCGTACACCAAGGGAGAGGACTACCTTCGAACGCTCAACCTCAAGGAGTATTACTACGGCTGGCGCGATGCTGCCATCGTCGTCATCTTCGTGTTCAGCTCGTATGCTCTGGTGTATCTCCTGATGAAGCTTCGAACCAAGACTTCCAAGAAGGCGGAGTGATGAGAGGAACACAGGACTAGGATTAGGGGGTGTAGGAACGACGAAAAGAAAGATAGAGGGATGAGATATAGATTATAGATTGCTTGGGATGGGATTGTCTCTCGCACGCACACTGCCACGGCCGGAAATTGCTTTACTTCACTGTTTACTCTACTTAGCACACTCATTATAATAGAATCAATCTCTTTCACGGCCAATGGCTCATCTAAATCGGAAGGCAGTGACAATACGGTAGTTGAGGGCGGTTCATTCACCAGAAACCGACCTACTTAGTATATTCATGTGAAGTTCCTATGCTATGAAGCCCAGAACCTTACAACGCCAAGCAATTCCGTTCCAGTTTATACTATAAGGAGTGCTTGAAGCTAAGCTGACCGCCGGAAATGTGAGACTTGACTGGCACGTCCTGTTCTATATACATAGTCAGGCTGGAATAGCTTTTTACGCGTAATTACCTGACTGCCTTCCATAGTGTGACGGATTTTATATACACTATTAGGTGTATATATGTATGCTCCTATCATTTAATACTCGCTATGTTATGTAGGGGACAGTCCCTTTGTGCCGTCGTAGCTCTCCTTTTTGCTCATTATTGTTGCTTCCGAAAGCGGTGATCGTCACAGAAGAGGGCACATTTTGAGCCTCGGTCGCATTTCGCGAATAGTCGTTTAAACTAAACAAAATTATAACACTCGCCTTGAATAATGATGAAATCTTCATTTCTTCTTGTTTGCAAAATTCTGATAATATTAGACGTCGTTCAATCACCCTTGGAAATGCATGCGCTCATCAACTGTCAACCCCAAACACCACGAATCAAATAACACAAGAAGCAACACCGAACCCAGGATCATTACCGCAATAAATTCAGGCTTCTGGCTCCCCTAGCCTAGGCGAGTGTCCTCGAGATATCCAAATCCAGTGGCCCTGTGATCCCCCACAGACTTGAGCCACGGGTCGTCAAGCAGCTCCTTGGCCGTTGCGCGCTTCTCGGGCAGCCAGTTCAGCATTCGCCGGGCAAAGTTGACGAACAAGGCGCGCTCTTGGGCCTCGAGCATCGGAGTCGAGCTTTCCAGGGAGAAGAACTCGTCGGGGATGAGCTCGGGGTGTCTGAACTGGCCTGGGAAACTTGTCAGCATGCCGTTCGAGGTATCTCGATGGAACTTACCTTGGTCGTTGTAGAACTCGGACAGAGCCTGACGGTCGGCTCGAGCGAGGAGCTCACCGGGAGGGGGACCCAAGAGGCGAATCATCTGCGCGAACCTGGTCTTCTGGGAAAACTTGTAGTGTCCGGGAACACGACCGCTCAGCAGGTTCGTGTCTCCCAAAAGCTCCCACAACTGCGTAACCGTGTCAGTGACGATTTCTTTTCCCTCAGTGAATAACTCCGATGCTACATACCACAAGGCCCAAGTTCCAGATATCAGCTGAATAAGTCCAGCCAGCCTTGAGTAGGACCTCGGGAGCCTTGTACTCGAGGGGCTGGATGGTGTGGTTGTGCGGCTTGGCTACGTCACCTCGCACGGCCAACCCAAAGTCGGTCAGCTTGACGTAGCCAATATCTCCTCTAGGGTGGCCGAAGCTATTCCTGGATTCGTAGATTGGGCGGCCTTGACGTTCTTGACAGGGAGCTGGGTTGGTGGTTTGACGTTGGACGTACTCCTCGAGAACGCCCTCGTCCTCGAACGGAACCATGAAGTGATCGCCTTTGAGGTCTACGGCGCGTGAGCTGGGACTGAATGTGAGCAACAGCAAATGGATCACTTACCGGTGTGAATAATGCGGCACTCGGTATGAAGAAAGTCTAGGGACTTGAGCATGCTGGGCATCAACGCCTTGATGAGGCGCGGCTGGACAACATTGGCGAAGCTACTCTGCTGGCCCAGCATCCAAAGAGGCTGTCGAAGGGGCTCAAAAGTCAGACAGACGTGCTTTCCCTGGGGACCATCAATCTCGAACGAGTCTAGGACTGGTCGAACGAATTGCCGACCTGGGTGGTTGGACTCGGCGGTGAGTATCTTCTCAGACGTCTCAATCTCGCGATGCGCGGCGGCTCTCACGGCGGGTGTGTTGTTGGTGATCTTGAGAGCGACGTATTCCTCGTTTCGCCAAGGAAGCCTTGTCCTCGTTAAGACATGTCATCTCATTAAAGAGAGAAGCGGAATTACTGACCAGTGGGTTTGCCGTGCCAGCCATACCGTCGAGCCAGTGCCCCATCCCAGCTTGGACACGAGCTCATACTTGCCGTTCACCGTTTCCCCAATGTGAGCAGGGTAAAAGTGCGCGGGGTTGTAGTTGCGGCACCGTTCCTCCTCCAGCGCGCGAGGGGATGACCTCAGACTGGAGAGCTTCCTCAGGCCGCGGCCACATGCTCGAGTACGTAGGCAAGGGGTCTGGGCCAAGGCCCGAGAAAGAGCTGGAGCGACGACGCCGTACCGCATGTTGGTCAGGGTTCTCCAAATATCGTGGAATTGGAGTGTTGATTGAGAATTGGAAAAAAAAAAGTCTCGGGTTGTTGCCGGAGTTCTTTACCCCGAAGTGACCGTGTATGTCCGCGGTCGGATGAGAACGTACAGGACAAAAAGTGGAAAGGAGAGATTTCTTCTCCAGGGACAAGCAAGCGGACAGACCCGGGACACGGATCTCTTTATGACGGATGCAGAGCCATGCGCGGATGCGTCAATTACGTGGACTGAGGTTGCATACACATGCACATGCCCCCTTCCGGAGCAATATTGGCCAACGTATGGTCCGGGTAGATGGAGGTTTGCAGCTTGGCGTGGCAGTTCACGACGGCAAAGCGGCCTGAAGACGATGAGATGCACCAATGATGCATTCAGGCTGGCTTCTCCGCATGCGAGGTGGAGTGAGTTGTGCTTGATATCAGCCCACGCGAAACGAGGAAGCCCCGTAGAATGCGGGGGAGATGCACCGGGGGCTTGTCGATCTGGGGGTGAAAGAGGAGGATGGTCTGTTGAGGCTAAAATTGCAGTGAAATCTTGCATGCAAGATGGGCTCAAATCGATGAGGGTGATTGGAGGATGAGTCCAAGGGAGGGCTCATGACTACTCTGATGAGGACGTGAGTGTGATTGGCATACGCCCCTACCAGAGAGAGGACCATATTTGGGGTTCGTTGCCATGACACAGCAGGACTCCTTTGACTCTTACGGAAACTTTCACAGACCATTATTCCTACCCAACTGCAGTCTTCCAGGTCAACTATACCCCAGAGAAAGCCGGGGCCCCGCAAACTCCGGAACCAACTTGAAGCTGGGAACGGCGGGGAACCCAAAGATAGCTTCGGAGCGGGGTGCCAATCGTCGGGGGCTTGGGGACCTTGTTACCCTTCCGGTAACTGTCGTCCGATGGCGCATGAACGTGGGCTGTTTGCTTCCATCGGCATCATTAAGCGGCGGGTAAAGGTTGCGGCACTGTCAATACTGTCAACACTATCTTGTTCATGGAGCAAGTGATCAGGAGACTACTGGGTCAAGGTGTTGTCATCCTTGGGGATATTGACTCTGAGCAAGTCGATGTTTGAGAGAGAGCTTCTGTAATCGTATCAGAGTACCCTGAATACATGCCATGTAGGGTTCCCACTTGATCTCGTCTCTTCTTGAATGCCATGTTCGTCCTGCGTCCATCTTCATCCCCGCAGGCCTAGAAAACAGTTCGCATACAGATTTGATGGCGTCCAAGATCGAAATCCACTTCCCTTGCAACAAGGATATATTCAATCGATGTTGCATGCGCCCATCTAGCCCTCGATTCGATTGCATATACATCCCAGCTGCATATTCTGCATTTCTCACGAACACCCTGGAATTGCAACACCAATTAGCGCAACCCGTTCATGCCCTGCGTGTAGCCCGGCAGTTGTTAGTGGTGCCAAGTTATAGCGGAGTTGTAGCGCTCTGTCGTGTACAAAATGTCTCACTCAGCAGCCGGTACCCAAGCCTACGATAGTTGCACTATTCGTCCCTCAACACTTGACAATCTGTCAATTTATCTTGCGCAACTTGGCCTCTTCAACGCTCTTCTCTTGCTCGATTTTTATATTAATAATCCTTCATTATCGACCTGCCTTGAACAGCTTCGTGTCAGCAACTAGCAGGGGTATTATCGGTGCCATTTTGCCCCGATAGCAGAGAAAATGGAGCTGGTGACTCATGCAATAATGAAACCACTTGCGTGCTTTGTCCAAGCAGAACCACATTCGTGTTGAGCCTCGATTGAGTCAATTTCCTTCAGCCTTCCACTGTCTTCGAGAAACAGATCCAGCGAGATACACAGCCCTGAGACTCCTTACCAGAATGCCATCTGAGAACCCAGTTCATCTCATTCCGTGGGATCCCGACTCGGAGGATCACGTGGATGCCATCTTTCAGCAACGAGAAGAATGCGGTTGGGACACTGACAAAATCGACAAGTGGAAGATAACGCAGAGGTCGGGTCTCAAATGTCTGTATTGGATTGTACGTGACTTGCATCTCTACAATCCTCCTATTTAGTAGGCAATTCTGATCTCAAATAGTCGTTGTCAACTGATGCGGATGAGTCCGATCACGAACATCGGGAACTCATCAATCTCCTTCCCAAGGTATCTACATAACTATCTTCTCCCATCAAAAGCATACTTTGACATTCGGGTTTCTCAGGATGTAACACCCCTACACGACACGGGAAAATCCATCCGCGGCGTTGCCCGTACGCCAACCCAAGACTCCTTTTACCCCGTCGGCCACATCTCTCTTGACCTGCAAAACCCCGGCGCCGACAAAGTTGGAGTCAAAATTGAGAGTGAAAGGCTGTACTGGATCAAGACATTCTTCATCAAAAAGGTCCTCCAGAGCAAAGGCATAGGCCGGGCGGCCATGGACATTGTCGAGTCCATGGCCACGTCGGAGCCGCTGTGCGCCCAAACTTTGGGGCTGGACACGGTCGAAAAGGAATCCGCCCGCATGCTGGCCAGCTTGAAGAACAAGGCGGCGCCAAAGGCTAGTTGAAGGAAATTTGCAAGTTGATGACCGTGTACGCTGACAGGAACGGCAGATGACCAACCAGGAATGGTACGAGCGGAGAGGCTATAAACTAATTGGC
>JALNIO010001379.1:0-29414 GCA_023509875.1 Rugonectria rugulosa
AAAAAAAAAAAGAAAAAAAGAGAAAAGGAAAAAAATAAGAAAAAGAAAGAAAAGTTACGATTCTTTCTGGCCACCAACATGATTCCATATTCTTCACTATTGACGATGATGTTAAAATAACAGGGCGTGTGCCCCTGTTCACGGGTTCCGGAGATGAAAACGACAATGAGGTGTTGGGAGATTCCAAGTCGAGATGGATGCAAGAATATGGCTGAGCGTTCTCTGCCCAAAATGGTAGGAATTACTCGGGCAATGGTTACAAAAGATTGCTGTTTGATCCGAGTTGTTCCTCGTCGGGATCAAGTTTTCCACAGAGAGTCGCAAGACGAGCGTTTACAATCAAGTCTTTGTCCGACCTACTGTAATTCGACTACGATACTATGCACATGTCACATAAGTTATCTTCATTACTGTTACTGCCATATGCGCCGAAGAAATTGAACTTGTTTATTTCCTCGACTAGTAGACTCCTTAACGCCCGGATTTGAATGATCCAGACAAACTCCCCTAAATGCCACCACCAGGGTATCTCCGCCGTCGTAAATCATACATCGTTGCGTCGTGCGCATTGCGTGGTTTGTTGTGCTCCTCCCAAGCCATCTTTGCTTATCATGACAAGTCCCAAAGCCAACAAAGGGTTGAGTGCCGATGGTCAGTTGCGTGCCAAGCAACTTGTTGCAATCGGCGTCCTCCACCGTAGATCTGAGTCATCTACTCCTTGATGCACTCAAGTTCGTGGTACTTCCACTGAGTGCCGTAGCTGGTACACTCGTTGATGATCCGAGGATCCTCCCACCACCAAGACTCTGCAGTGACAAAGTCACCCCAGACGGACAACCAGAGAGTGTGTCCAGTCATGGAGCGCAGAATTGCCTTTTGCACACTGAGCTCGTCTGTAAACAGATCGGGGTTGTGGACAGACTCGGGCACAGCATAGTAGCTGGTGGCCTTGTCGAGACTGCCTCTGCCCCGCAAACCAAGCTTGCCCATCCAGGTAGTGAACATGTTGATGGGATCAGTGCAGATCCCTTCGGCGCGGAGATTCATGAAAAGGTGATCCTCCAGCCATCGGCGCAGAAGAGGACCCGATCGCACTGGAAGCGGGTCAAGAAGAGTAAACATCATGACACCGTTGGGCTTCAGAGAGTTGGCAATCTTGGTGAGAATGATGGGGATCTCGCTGGCGCAAAACTTTGAAGAGAGAGAGATTGAATAGACAAAGTCAAAGGTCTCGGGTGCAAAGGGAAAGTTGGTGGCAGGGCCAGAGGGGATCAGGATACTGTTGATGTGAGAAGGAGTATCCGAGATGGGCAGAGGATCCGAGGACATGTGCCAAACTTTCTTGTCTGGGTGAATAGCAGAGATGTATTCAGCAGTAGCTAGGACGAAGTTAGCAAGGGACAGATGACTTGGTTGAGGGTTAATACTCACTTCCAGACTCAAAGCAGCACAGGAGTTTAGGGGCATTCTCGTCAGAGCCATCAGTCAGGGAAGCGAACCGTTGGTATCCAGGCTCGTTGCTTCCGTGATGATCAATGTGGTGCAGAACAGAAAGCATCCACTGGTGTTTCTCTTTATCGAGAGAATCATTGTTGCCAGGTGTCTGGTAGCCGCTATCAATCTCTCTGAGGCGATGGATGATGTCTTCAGGTCGAGCAGTGGCCATGTTTCCGACTTTGTCGCGAAACATGAGCATCTTGTCATTTTCGAGTTCAGTTGCAATCGAGTCGATCTCGTTGATGACGGATTCCACAGTGTTGCTCTCCGGAAGTTGTGTAGAGTTGCTTTGAGGTGCGGCAGAGGAGATGATGGGGGCCATAGCAAGTTGATAGGTAGAGTTGACGATGGAGCCAACGGATGAGGTAGAAGAGCTGATGCAAGAACTGGTGCGAGGAGGGTAGATGGAGGATGTAGACGTGCGAGCAGACGCGTCTGAAGCTTCCCACTCTTCAGCGATTTGCCATTTGTCTGCATTGTTGGGCCCGAAATGGGCAAAGGCCTTCTCAGCTTCAGGGGCAGTGGTATAGCCAGGACCAAAGTTGACGGGCGAATCAGTTCTAATGAAAGGCCAGTTCATTTTTCTGTTGAAAAGTCAGCAATGAGGAATTAGTCTTGCTGTGGGTGAGCTTACTTGGTAGTGGAAGCCTTTCGGATCGTCTCAATACTCTGATGAGAGCGAGGTGGTTTGATGGTACAAAGAGATGTATCGTCGGGAAAAGACTCAGAGAGGGCTTCACGTAGGGAAAGTATCTCCTGGCGCTGAGCAAGATGAGCCGATGGCTCCAGGTTGTAGATGACGGAAGTGTCGTCAGTCTCAGTACAAGTCTTGTCGGGACGTGTGGTGCTGGATTCAGAGTAGACAGATGATCCAGAGTCGAGAAAGGCACGGTTGGCGGTGCTTTCTTCGGAAAGAGAGAGCAGCGAAGTGCTTCGCATGCCCTCGGAGAGGTTGTTGTTGTTTTGTTGAGAGTCTCCAAGATTCATCTTGGACTTCTTGCGGGTGACTGCCTTGAAGAACTTGGCGATACCTTTGATGGAAGCACCAGAGCTACGAGGAGAACGCATGACGGAGTCGCGATTCTCGGTATTGGTTTCAGAGGTGGTGGTGGTAATGTTGGTGTTTTCTCTGGTCAGCGTAGCCTGGGTTTCCTGGGTTTCATCGGCAGGTCCGTGTTCACGAAGGACTTCTTGTTGGGCACGGTGCTGACCGACAAATCGCTTGTCGGGGTCAGTCCAGTGACAGTCGAACATGATGCCGACTTCTCTGGTTGGCGTCAACAAAGGTGTGGTGGTGGTATTATGAGGTATGAAGACGAGAGAAGGGGCAAGATGCAGTGATTTGTGATGACAAGAGTCAAGATCAGCAAGAAGAGGGAAGAAATAGATGAAGACTGGGCGAAATCTTGATGGAAATCGATGGTAGAGGTTGTTTCGAGATCCGTGATGATTTCAGAGTTGTTGTTGATGAAGGAGAAAATGAGAAATCGTAGGCGGAGTTGGAGGGGTAAAGTTGTAAGAGCGCGTTGGGCGACGCGTGTAAGAAAATCGTCCGAACAAACGGCTCGAGTGGCTCAGCAACGCCGAGGACGCTCTCTATCTTCTTATCCAGAAATCAAGATGTGCTGCAAAAGTCCATGTCCACGTGAGCAGTCAGGTCTCAGTCCCAAGGCACCGGTACGTCACTCAGGGGGAGGTTTCGAGGGGTCATGGCCCAACTACCCCTCCTCTCTAGTTGTTTTCCGTGTCGTTTGGCATTACAGGAGTCTTTATTCGTAATGTTCAATATGTCGTAAAGTAGAGTACAGGTCAGGATGAGAGGAAAGGAGAGATATTTCAACACGTTGGTGTTGGCACCGAACATGCTCGAGTACAGCAGAGCAACGTAACCCGACCCAAGCATCGACCAGCGATGCACGCTGGTTGAACACGGAACAACGTAGCAAACACATCCGCCCAAGTTGCATCTTGATGCCAATTGCCATCTGCCTGTTCACCTGTGACACCTTGGCCTCGGACTTGGCTGCGATGCTTCAGCTGGACCATGACTTTGTGCCACCCTACGCAGAGCCCGAGCTGCCGGACAGTTCCCCAGCAGTTCGTTGTCCTCGTTGCGATATCTTGACTCCCTCAAGTCTTCATTCTTGCGCGGCATCTTCATTGGCCAGTTTCTCATCTCAAATATGCAAGGCACCGTGGTCAGCCCCTTTTCCCAAGGGACGGGAGGGGACCTCGTCCGCAGTTGATGATGCAGAACGTTGTGACACAAGCCACGACTCGTTGCGTTGAAGAGACGGATCATGATCCAGGTTCAGTACTGAAAGCCGTCATGCATGTTCTGGTGGTCGTCCTCGTACTCGTCCTCGTGAAGGTAGCCGAGACCAGGTTTTGGCTCAAGACTCCCGACCGTTGGAGGAGCGTGGGAGCTGGGTCTCAAAGTCAACATCATCAACGTGCGCATAAGAAGATCTTGAGGTGGGTTTCACTGAGTCAACGATTGTAAAATTGATCCCATCTTCTATCCTAAATTCATCCCGTCCTGTCCTGGCGACCAGGCTCAGCCATCGACGGTTAATCACCCACAGCAACGCGTTCAGATGAACGCGCCCAGCACCTCCCATGCGTAGCATCATCAGAGCGACAAAGAATACCTTCCACGCTTCATGCTCTTGGACAAGCCATTGTTTCAATTTCGGCTGGTCTCGTCTCGGCCGCATGTTTCATGCATCAACCCGCCAGCCACAGCTCGTGCTCGCACATTGCGGGAGACAACGTCTCGCTTGTATTGGTTCGAAGCGGTGCACCCTGTGCTACAACAACGTCGAGCTGGTGTGATGGTGGCTGCATCACAATTTCTCAAGGGGACGTTATAGCACGCCGAGCACCGATGGCTCAGCTGGAAGGGGGGGGCACCAAGATCTTGGAGAAGCTGCGGCCACAATCCCGAACGAGCTTCGAGATTCTAGATGGGATGATGAAACGGAATTCGCGATTTTCTTTGTACTCTCGAATGGGATTCTGCTGCTGCTTCGGGATCTGGTGCCAAGGGCCCCTGCATCACGAAAATTGCCGACGGGTGACGGCGGTTGAGACGTGGGTTCTCTGCAGTCACCCACCATGAATACGTATTAGATGTAGATTGTGATTACAGTAATAAAGACGTTGATTAATGTAGCTGCATTCCTATTGATTTCTCGTTCTACCAGTTTCGTTCCTTTGTGGCCGTGGACGAGTTCCAAGGCTGTCCCATTTCATGCAGTCACCTGGAAGCTCATCGCCAGATCATCATCGTGTTGTTTTTGTTTATTTCGTATCAGAAGCAAAGATCCCTTTGTGTCAAGCGTACAAGAATCACCACTGTTACTTCCGTACCGAGTCCTGTAAGTCAACAACCATCGTCTCGTGGCCATTCCGCTCGACTCGACCTCGACTTATTCCCATCTTTCCTATCCATCCCCTCGGATTTTCAGCTCTGCCTCTGCCTCCGTCTTCATTTCTGCCTTCATTTCTTCCTCAATTTCTGTCTCCAGCTCTTCCTCTAGCCCCGCACTTGTTTACATGCCTTGTTGACCTGCCTCACTGATCAATGAATCACACTCCCTAGGAACACCCACACCCAGGGGCCCCTCAAGGTAGGCAAACAACTGATGCCTTGGCAGCTGTGTACACCTGACTGACAGCTGCTGGGCAGTTGTTTACAGCAGTCATTGAACCCCGCACATTGTACCGAGCAGTAGTTCTTCGCCTGAAGGTACCTCTCATCTTGCCCTGAGGCTCACCCTGATACTTGTCACTACCAGGCAAGCCTCCTCCTCGAGGCTCTTCGTTGCTATAGTGGGACCCCTGTACCAATGTGTGCAACAGTTCCTTTGGCTGTTCGTTCTCGTTGTTTGCTCTGCCCACTTACATATTTTCCTCTTCTTCCTCTCCTCGCGCATTTCAATCTCTTCCTTCTTCAACCTTCACACATCACAAAAAAACAACATCATCTTGCAACCGCCAAATCATCAAAACAACCCTCACAAAACACTCTTCATCATGACTTCCCATGCTCGTATCGAGCCCATGGAGGTCCAGGATCCTTCGGATCCAGGCAGTAACTCTCGCGCTGTCCCCGGTGGTGTCTACGGTCTTTGCGCCATTCGAAACCTCTTCAACCGCCTCGACTATGGCATCACCAACTCCTTCTTCGGAAGATTCTTCCATCTCTATGGATCCGGCGGCGTAAGTTTTCTCTGATATCTCCTCTCCTCCTAACTTGGCTTGGCTGACTTGACCGCGATACAGAATCGGGAGCTCCGAAATGCAACCTTCTTTCATGAGGTTCGCGCTGGACTCACAACTTTTGCAACGATGACCTACATCATCGCAGTCAACGTGAGTAACCTCTTCCTTCGAATGCTTGCCATCGCCTCTTGCTAACCGCGATCCAGGCATCTCTCATTGCTCAGACTGGAGGCACATGCGAATGTGATCTGTCTGACCGCGATGCTTGTGACAACATTCCATCGTACGTGACTTGCAAGGAGGGTAAGTCATCACCAGCTTTTGTTTACAGCTGTCTTTATCATCCTCAGATTCATCACTAACACATTTCTGCAGAGATTCGCCGTGATCTCATCACTGCTACCGCTGCTGTCTCTGGTCTTGCAACTCTCTGCTTTGGTCTTCTCACCAACCTTCCCGTTGGTATCGCGTAAGTCTCTCCCCTCTCCAACTTGTTGCTTCAGCTTGCTGAATCTCGTTCAATAGTCCTGGTATGGGTCTCAACGCCTACTTCACTTTCCAGGTTGTCGGATACAACGGCAAAGGTCCCATCCCCTACAAGATGGCCCTCACCGCTGTCTTTGTTGAAGGCCTCTTCTTCATCTTCCTGGCCCTCACTGGTCTTCGACAGTGGCTTGTCAAACTCATTCCTGCAACCCTCAAGACTGCAACTGGAGTTGGCATCGGGTTCTTCCTCACTGAAATTGGTCTTTCATACGGATCTGGCATTGGCATCATCACTGGAGGCGGCACTGCTACCCCTCTTGCTCTTGCTGGATGCCCTCAAGAAGATCTCAACCCTGAAACCGGAATGTGTGATGGCAATCTCATGAGGAGCGAAAAGGCAAGTTTGACTCTAATCTCAACTCGGTAGATGTGTGCTAACAGCTCTCCAGCTCTGGATCGCCATCTGTCTCGGCGGAATCCTCACCAGTCTCCTCATGGCTTACCGAGTCAAATGTGCTCTCATCGTTGGAATCGCACTTGTCTCATTCTTTTCTTGGCCGTAAGTCGATCCCTCTTTGTCTCATCACACGCAATAAAAACAAAAGACTAATGTCTCGCAGTCGTGACACCAACTTCACCTACTTCCCCTACACTCCTGAAGGTGACGAGCGCTTCGAATTCTTCAAGCAAGTCATGCACTTCCATCCCATTCACCGCACTTTCAACCAACTTGACTGGGACCTTGAAGGCAAAGGCAAACAATTCTGTCTTGCCCTCTTCACATTCCTCTACGTCGATCTGATTGACGCCACTGCCACTCTCTACTCTATGGTCAAATTCTGCGGTGTCTGTGACGCAGACGGCGACTTTTACCGATCTACCGTTGCCTACTGCACTGATGCAGCCTTCATCTCCATCGGAGCTCTCTTTGGAACTTCCCCTGTCACTGCATTCATTGAGAGCGGTGCTGGAATTGCCGAAGGAGGAAGATCTGGTCTTACTGCTATTGTCACTGGCCTTTGCTTCCTCTGCTGTGTCTTCCTCGCACCCATCTTTGCCTCTATTCCCCCCTGGGCCACTGGCTGCACTCTGATTCTGGTATGTTTGACTCCTGACTCGAGCTGTGAATGATTCGATACTAACGCTTTGCCAGGTTGGATGCATGATGGTCCGCCAAATCACTCAGGTCAACTGGCGATACATTGGAGACGTCCTTCCCTCTTTTGTTGTCATGATCTTCATCCCCTTCAGTTACAGTGTTGCCTATGGTTTGATCGCGTAAGTCTGGCCCCTCCCTCACTCGTACATCTGACACCTGCTAACTCCTTTCCGCAGTGGCATCTTCATTTACGCTGCGCTCAACGGCATCATCTATCTCCTCATGCGTGCCTCCAACGGACGATGGGAGCCTAAAGACTATGATCTTAAGGAATACTGGACATGGCAGCCATCTGGCCCATCTCCCTGGTACTGGCGACTCTGGTGCCAGTACCGCAACAAGCGTCGTGCCCGCAACCCACTTGAAAACACTCTGCACACGTTTGACCAGCACATTCGTGCTCCCGAGCAAGTCATCAGATCCTGCGACCTCAACATGCAGCACTCTGCCTTCCCCTCAGACGTGTCATCCGTTAAGGACGGTGACGTTCTGCATCGAGTCTCTCCGGTCTGCACTCCTCCCGCTCGCTGGAACCACTAAACAACAAACAAACATCTCTCCTCTTGACCTTTCCGCAAGATGGTTAGATTCCACCTCTCAACTCTTCTCTGGCAAGATTTGGGCAGACAATACTGCACCATCTTCTTCCCTCTGAAATCACGCGAGCTTTCACAACTCTACTCTACACACAAACAAACAACTCGGTTTGCTCTGGCTTTGATGAGACGGCCCTAGCTCACCTCTTCGAAAACTCGCACGTTGGCTAGATTCCACCATGTACACTATCTTGAGAAGTCTGTTCTTTTGGGGGTTGGACGACTACTCGGTACATATTCTCTTGTTGAGAAGATGACGACTTATGATCTGACACACGATCATGGAGGCTCTTTTGTATTGTCATTTTGGCAACTTCTTTCTTGTCTCGAAACTTGGGGGGTTTCGTGACATTCTGGCATCGTCGACGACAATGTCGACAAAAAGCAATTCTAAACAAACAAAACAACAAAAACAACGCACGCAGTGGTATGGGACTATGGTCTTTGACACATTGGGACAGGTCTCTGATGAAGGTTATCTGGCTTGTCGACTGTACGGCTGGACTTCTGCCACTCGGGCACAGGGGAAGGATCACGGGTGGTTATATCATGTAGGCATACTACGCAGACTGGCTTTGGGGAAGGGTTAGTTGACACAAGTAATCAATGCATGCACCTGTGAAACAAGTTGACGTGTCTATACTGACTAGTGAAGTAATTGTGATGTTAATGCTCACTGACATGTAACTTGTCAGACTGCGTAGCTGTGTAGTTGTGTATCTGTGTAGATGCGGCAGTGGAATAGGAGGCGGCACATGACCACAACGCGACCAGATAAATTGGTAATCCCCGGGCCAAGTAACCAGTAGAGTAAAACCGTAACCAGAAACACAAGCTGCTTTTTTCCTTGCTTTCATCTGTTGTCGTTACCTGGGTGAAAGCGAGGGGTAGAGTCGGTCGGCACGCAGTGGGGTAAACAACCGCAGCCATGTCGTGACACTGCAACGTCGAGTATGGGGTACCTGAGGATCGACGAAGCGTCGTTTACGTCACTCTTTTTTTATCGTCCTATTGCTTGTTGAGTGTGCATTATGCATCATGTACTGTGTTGGGTAGTTTCCCCCCTGCCGTGGAATACACGTACATGGGCTAAACAAGGGGAAGACGAACGTTGTAGAAGATGGGCGAAATGACTCGCTCCCAGTCTTCTCCACAGGATTCCCTCCTCCTCTTCCCTTTTCCCTGGTTGATCTTTGTATATATTTAAACCCTGATTCCCTTTCCCTCTTCACCGTGTAATTCTCATTTTTATTCTCATTTTATTCTTATTTTTTCCCTTTATCTCCCAAACATGGGACATAACTACCCCCTAACCCTGGCCCCCTGCACTGTAGCCCCCAAGCCTTCTCTAAAAGAACTTGCCGGAACCGCTCGTCTTCACCCATGTCTCTCGCTCAGCATGTAACCCAGGAAGAAGGCTTCGACTACCAGGGCCCCGCGTCATTCAACTGCGACGAACGCGCCTCCGTGAACCGTCTCGACGATGGCGTGCAGTTTCCCGACCTCGTAGTTGACGACAAGGCGCCCGAGTGGCAGCGCATGAGCTTTGCCCCGGCCGAGTTCCCTCCGCCGGTGCTGCAGCACGATGCCGCGTACCGGGTGTCCAATGCAAGGAGAATAGGTACGTTCATATCCTGGCATATTGCCATTATCATGCAAGTTCTTGTTAGCTGACCAAATGTCACATAGCCCAAGTCATCACCGCCGTCGTGGCCTGCTGGCTCGCCTCGGGCATCGTCTTCGGCTTCGCCGCCCTCAAGCCCGTCCTCATCGCAGAGGGAGTCTACCGCGACCTCTGCGACCAGGACCACCTGGCCCAGTTCGGGCACGGCGTCGACTACGTCCCCTGCGACGTGCAGGACATGCGTCTGAACCTCGTCTTCATAGTCGCCTCCATCACCACCAACATCTCGTGCCTCTTCGCGGGCGCCGTGCTGGACCGGTTCGGGAGGAGGATCTGCTGGGCCGTCTCCTGCGTCGTCCTGGCTGCGGGGAGCCTCCTCATGGCCATGTCCTTTGTCGTCGACGAGTTTGACGGGTACGTGCTGGGCAACATGCTTCTCGGGCTCGGCGGCACGTTCCTCTTCGTGCCGAGCTACCAGCTCGCCAATGCTTTCCCCAAATACTCGGGACTCATCGTGGCTCTCGTGACCGGCGCCTTTGACGCTTCCGCCGCAGTCTTCCTCTTCTACCGCATGGTCTACGACGCAACCGGCGGCAGGTTCTCGCCAGACAGGTTCTTCCTGGCCTACCTCGTCGTCCCGGCCCTGATCCTCGCCGCCGAGTTCTTCGTCATGCCCTCGCACGCCTACCACACCATCCCCGAGCTCGAGGTCAAGATCGAGAGGGCTCAAGACAAGTCCCGCGACGTGCACGTCTCCGACGGTGACATCTCGGACGGCGGCGAGCTCGTCCGGGTCCGCAGCGCCCGCGCCGCGAGGCGCCAGTCCAAGCTGGACCAGATCGAGGGCATCACGGGCGACGCCGAGGAGCGCGAGGCCAGGGTCAGGGCGGAGGAGGACAGGCAGGCGGCCAGCGGCGTCTGGGGCGTGCTGCACGGCCTGCCCGCGCACCGGCAGATGCTGACGCCGTGGTACGTCCTCATCCTGCTGCTCACCGTGCTGCAGATGCTCCGGATGAACTACTTCATCGCCACGATCCGCGCGCAGTACAGATATATGCTGGACTCGGAGGCTGCCAGCGAGAGGATCAACCACTTCTTCGATGTGGCCTTGCCCATCGGAGGCGCTGTTTCGACGCCCTTTATCGGTCTTCTTCTAAACAACCTCAGTGTTCCCACTACTTTTGGGGTCTTGACCATCATGATTGTGATTCTCGGCGTGTTCAACTGTCTTCCCTTCCTCTGGGCAGGCTACGTCACGGTTATAATCTTTGTTCTCTTTCGTCCCCTATATTACTCTGCCATATCGTAAGCCACCCCAAACACCCTCATCTCAAACCCAAGTCCTCCCCGCTAACTCATTCCCAGCGACTACGCCACCAAGGTATTCGGATTCGCTACCTTTGGCCGCATCTACGGCACCCTCGTGTGCCTCTCTGGCCTAGTCAACTTTAGCCAGTCGGGTCTTGACGCGCTCACCCACGGGCCCCTGGGCGGAGACCCGAAGCTCATCAACATGGCTTTCGCCGCGGCCGGGACCGTCCTGGGGATTGCGCTGACGGCGTTCGTGGCCGTCAAGGGACGGCAGTTTGCCCAGGAAAAGGCGGAGATGGAGGCCGACGTGGAGGAGAGACAGCGGTTGCTGTTTGGAGGTGGCGGAGGTTATGGTACTCGGAACTAATAAAGGATGCTATGAACAGGTTACTTGCAAGCGGGTTGGAGTTTGGATTCACATTGAAATGAGCGTATTTTGGGAAAAGTTGACGCGTACTATTGGACTCGGGATCAAATGGGGAGCATATGACGGGGCGCATTTGCAGGCTTGTTATCTATATGCTATAAAGGAACGAGAATAATCATACTTCATTATCATTATTATCTTTCTGGTACCTCGTACCAAAGTGCAACCAGAAGATCTTGGTCAGATCTCGACGCCAGGAGGGGGAATGAAGAGCATGAAAGGCTAGAGGAACAATGTCTGCCGATGCATTGTTCATTTCCTCGATCGAGGCTGTAATAGTGATTGCATGACATATAGAGGCAGTACTCGAGTCCCTTATGGGAAGACTCTTGCAAACAACTTCGGCCAAGTAGGAAGAGTCGTGAGTGGTGTCCTGAGGACCATGGAATAGGGCCTACCCTGTATCTAAGGCACGAACTTGCGTGTGTCGGCAAACTGGAGGTAGCATAGCATGACAGATCATTAATAATTGAAGGGTGATATGGATAATCAAAGACCTCGCTTCTGTGGAATTTTGGGACGTTTTTCTGCTCGATTTATCATGTGGTGGTCATCCAGTTCCGAGCTCAAACTTGAAAACACTCCGCAACATCGCGAATTGCAGACGCCCAAAAGCGAGCGCCTTCCTTTTTGCTTCATCAAGAAAACGAATTCACTTTAATCATGTCCCCTACTTTATGGTACACAAAAGACAATGATAAAAAATAAAAATAAAAAGAAGAAAAAGTCAAGGACACCATCTTGGCTGCTACGGCAGCACACATCCAAGAACACGCATCACAAACCACGCAAAATCAGAGTTAAAAAACACAAAAAAATTGGTAGCTTCTCTTTGATTGAGCGTGTCATCCTTAGTGCAGGGGCCATGCTACTGTGAGGCAGTTAGTAACCGTACCTAAGTCGGGTTCGAACGATGGATCTTGCTTACATCTTCTCTGTATTGTTTCAATTAAGTAACCAGTCCCGAAGGACACCAGAGACTTTTAGACTCTGACTTATAAAGGTATGCGCGCCCCACCTAAATTTCCACCCCCGCACACGAAATTCACTTCTGGGTCGATCCAGATGAGAGAGGGAGGGGGAGTGTACAAACCTTGGTTACTCTCTCATGTCAATAACAATATTCTTGAGAATTCCATTTCGGATATCGTATAATAAATTTTCATGCGATGGTCTGTCTCATGCAAATAAAATAGTGAAAAAAGGAAAAAAATGTGACACAAAGTTAGAGATGCCCTCCTCCTACATGACCCATTTCTCCCGCGTGACAGGAGGGTTGCAGCCCCGCGCTCCGCGATGCGCCATTTGTAGTCTCAGTTGCACTACCTGCAGAGGACCAGCAGCGTGTATGCGTATGTAAGCGCGTTGAAGCGTTCACCTGCAGCGTCGTACGTTTTCTCCCTTTAACCAGCTGGATGGCCGTGGGCCTCAACCATCATGTCACCAAGAAACTGGTAGCAGAAGGAGATGTCTTCCGTAGAGTGAAGCATGGCTTGAAACTGGCGCGGCCATCAACTCCCAGTGTCAAATGAAGGGACGTTGCGACTTCTTGAAAGCAGAGTCGAAGAAGGCTGGAACTTGTCTGCCTACCAATGTATAGACAACCAGAGTAAAGTGGCCAAGGTACCTACATATGGGAGTGGCTATATGGAAGTAACTGGGCCTGCCAGCTCCGCCAAAACAGGATTTCCGTTTACAAGCTGATAAGATACGACCCTTTCTTGGCTTCTATTTTAAGACAAGTTTTGTTCCACTCTACATCTTTAAAGATGAGCAACAACCCAGTCCAGATCTCATGTGCATATGCTAGAACATACCAGAACAGACATTCGACACTTCTATAAGAATCATTCCTTGCTTCTTCCAGTTCCATGTGCTTTATTCATGAGCGAGTGACTAAAGCGAGAAGTCGTCTTTTTCACATCTTGCCTCGCGTCCTATTAACCTTGCGCAGCCCATGACATTTCTTCTGAAGCCATACTTTGCGACTCAACAGCCCCGAGTTCCTAATCACAAGTCAATTGCGAACTCATCCGTGTTTGCTCATGTATCCGTAATATTGGTCAAACTGTAGTAGCCAGCGTTCCGTCCATCCGCCAAACTCTCCTTTCTCTGTTGGCGGTGCTGTTTGTAAGTGGCATCGCTCGTTTGCCTCGCCACGTCTATAAATTCGCCAACTGTTCACTCTCCCCCTTCCATGAAAACCATCTTATTCCAAAATTATTCTCCCTCATAATCCATTCCTCGTCCTGCCAGCATTACATCCTGGGCTGTTCTGGCCCAATATCATGTCTCGGTTCTCTCAAGTGACAAGACGCCCACGCATATCCAAGCGAACACTCTATTTCATAACTGCCCATCATAGGTGAGTGGGACTCGGTGATCACCATCTTGTTATGACTGCACATCTCTGCCGCTCACTACACGTCTTGCTACCGTGCAGAGTGATTACACAAAGAACAGAGGAGTAGAGAACCCTCATAAATCGTTGGCTTCGGCTGACGTAAAGTTTCTAGGACTTCAGCAAGCAGCGAATGGTTCTTCTGAGTGAGTTGGATCGACATAACACCTTCGTAATACGAGCGAGAAAGACAAAATGGCCCACTGGATGACTGGTCGAGGTTTGCGTTGAAGGCGTCGCATGGTTACCGGCTAACTAGCTCGACGTTGCCTGTACACATAGACATACGGGCAAACTTGCCACTATATCTCGACAAAGTAGGACCAAGGGTTGGAAGATCCTTGATTTCAGTGGTACCTGGATAGAATTTATTCCTCAGCTTGCCTTGAAAAGCAAGTGTATCTCATCATAGTATGAGTGCGTTACTATCATTCATGCCATCTCCCTCTTCCGGGATATCATACTCGCCATGCCAACCTCTATCCAGCGTCCTCCATAAGGACATGTCAAATCTATGCACCCATGTCCACATCCTCATCGCCTCCTCCGCCTCTTCCCCGCCGCAGAGCTTGCTCATCGGCCTTTCTTCGCTCCAGGCTCTCCTTAACCCACGTCTGAACGGCCTCGTCTCCCCCCTTGGCTAGCTTGTCTCTGACTACACCTTTCAGTACCTCTCCCGCAAAGCCAACAAAGTTGTGCCGCCGCAGAGCGTTCTCAAACAGCCAATCTTGGCGCTTGCGCTCCTCACGAGCCAAAAGCTCGGTATCGCCAAACTCGCGCGCACGCTGTCGCAGATCCCGGCACATAGCCAGTAAGTTGAAGCGAATCTCGCTTGTCTCGTACCGGGCAACACGGCGCTGGAGAACCTCAACGATGCGTGACGGAAAGGCATCGGAATCGCAGGGACCATGGGAGATGGGCGCAGGCTGCAGGCCATCAAGCTCGTAAAGAACACCGTTGATGGGGAGGTATGCGATGAAATGAAAGGCATCTTCCGGCTCGCCCGTTTTGTGCGTCTCGTCTACAAAGGGGCTGCTGCGAGCGAAACTGTTGTGGACACCTCGGATGAGGTCCGAATTGCTCAGCGCCTCGCCTCGGAACTCGGGAGGGAGAACCATGGTGAACTCGCGGAAATCGCGGAGCGCGTCACCAATATCGATATTGCCCGTCTTGTTCAGAAGAACGCTCAGGAGAGCCTGGGTAGCACAGGCATTTTGTATGGTCTGGGCGGCAAAGAAGATGTTTTCGGAGGCGTCGTTATCGAAGGAGCCGTCACGAGGGCCGTTCGGGGTAGCGTATGGCTGATCGGTGGGATATTTGAACAGGAATATGACGCCGTAGACGGGCTGAAGGGTCAGAAGCTCCGAGGGATCAAGCGTGAGGAGCTCTTCAAACTGAACGTCTTTGACGCCAAGGTTTTCGATTAGGGAGGTGAAAACACCCTGGTATGGTTAGAATAGAGGGCTCGCATAGAGGATTTATAGCTTCGTACCGCATCGGATTCAACTATCGAGTAGTCATCGGGTCAGCAAAGACACGCGGTTGGCCAAAGGGAGATCATACTTGTATTCCAACCGCCACTCATAGCTGCAGCGGATTGTGGACACTAGCGATAAAATTGATGCTTCTCGGGGGAAACAGAAGCTCAAAAAGAAGTCTCTTCGAAGTGAAACGAAATATTCCCGAGTCTATCCGAAGCACCTAATTCAAGGCCGATCTGATTGCTCGACACCGCGACGGTTGTCGTCGTAGACAATTCGGGACGCAGGAGTTGTGCTTTTGGAAGATGAAAGCTCTGTGGAAGCTCTGTTGAAGCTTAGAGCCAGTGACGGTCTGATATCATCCGGCCGCCACTGCCCACATCGGAGCTGATAAGATAAGACCAGCTCGAAGGCAGCAACTTTGATGACGATCACGACAATTACGTGCAGCATGAGTTGATCACGTCTCTAATTCTGCACTTTACTTGATGCGCTCTTTATCGTTATTAAATCAAGTCATCGACTTTTCTTCTCTTCATTCCTAGAAAATCCTCGTCAAATCGCTCACCCAAAACCAGAGAGTCCATTCCACAACGCAAGCTGCCTGCATTCGTACTTCGTACACTTTCATTCCAAGATACCTCAATCCTTGATCCCCACGACCCACGAGCAAAACAATCTCGTCGCTTCATGTTGCAGCGAGAATACAAGGGCCTGCGCCCGCCTCCCTCCTAAGGGAGGTCGTCTTGTAGAAATGGCAATCTGTCCCTCGTAGAAAAGAACAAAGTAGAACACCCAACTCCCAATTCGATCCCTACCAGCGGTTGCCATGACACCGTCAGTTTCCCATTTAGAGATCAATTCATCCCACGTGTCGCTATACCGCTTATACTTTTATGTCTCCCAGCAATACCATCTCTTCAGAAATGTAGACGCTTAAACTGCAACAAGGTTTTCTCTCGCTTGCAAATCACCCCCATTGGCCCCTCGTCCTTCCGGTCCAGGTTGAAGCCGAGCATCATCTTGCTCGGCTTCATCAACAGCCTCTCCATCTTGTCCCTCCTCGCCGTTTTCGTTGTTCTCAGCATCTTCTCCAGCCTGCGCCTCTCTGGCTTCGGCCTCTCTCCTTTCTGCTTCCCTCCGTTCCCTTTCCGCTCGAGCCGCTGCCTCCAAATTGGCAATGTGTCTTTCAGCCACTCCTGGAGCAATACTGGCCAGAAACAAGAGTCCAGCTCGTTCAAGGCGTCGTATTTGAGTAACAAACCAGCCATCGGCACCATGCTCCGCGACAAGTCTTGCTGCCATGTCAGCGGGGTTTGGCTCCTCATTTTGGCCGCGTGCGTCATCCCGCTGGTCTCCCATGCGAGCTCGACGTGGTTGCTCCATAGGAATCAGATTTTCTAGATGTCGCCCAAGAGGTCGCCAAATATGATCAGGGATACCATTAAGAACTCCAGTACTGATCAAAAAGATGAAGAAGGCAATACACAAAATAGTAAACCACCGAGACCAGCTTGCATTGGGATTTGTAAAGAACCAGACAAACAATGCAAGGCGAAATACCAACCAGATATGTGGCCAGAGCTGCATTAACAGAGGTGGCAAGGCTGCTACTGGTGGGTTACCGTGGTGCATCATAGGGGCAAGGGGAGGGGGGTTCTGGTTCTGATCTTGCACCTGAACCTGGCCATTTGCTGGCTGGGGTGCATCATGCTGCTGATGTGGCTGACGGTGACGGAGCTGCGCTTGGGGTTGGTCTTGGGGCTGAGGTTGTGGTTGAAGTGCTGGTTGTTGCGGTTGCGGTTGCTGTTGTTGCAACTGTGATGTCTGATTCTGCGGGGGGTTGATCTGCTGCAGCAGTTGAGCTTGCTGTTGAGGGATCTGCGGTGGATGGGAGTGTGGCCTGTGATGGTGGTGGTGGTGATGATGAGGCCGGCTCCGAACCTGGCCCTGGGCTTCATAAATCAGATTCCCCAGCGCAGACGGATGGGAGTGCCTGAGCTGCGAATAGCTCGTTTGGTTCCGTAGCCTAGGCGTGTAGTATGCCTCGGAGCTTGCACCTGCACCGTTGAAAAGAATGGCGCGAGGTCCATCTGGGGAAGATAAAATATAGACCTCTGGGCCAGATCTCGAGATTGCTCCATTCCCTCCGGCTCCGGCAGACTGAGACGTCACGGAATCAGGAGTGCCTCTTCTGCTCGTTGTCGTGGGATAAATCGGAGCCGTAACACCTGGTTGTGCGAGGCTTCGATTCTGCAAATTATGCAGTGATGTACTGCTAGTACTCCGTTGCATGGCATTAGTCATAGCCAAGGCAGCTTCGTTCGCGTCAGCTCCACGAAGAATTCCTTGCACCTGGGCCGGGGACATGGTTCCGTTTGGTGTAGGAGGACCTGTGGCCCGAACCATCGTCTCGACTTGGTAAGTCCTTCCATTGGGCCCGATGTGCTCGCGATAGACTGTTTGACCGGGAGCAGGGCTTCCTCGTCCACTGTTATCGCCTCCGGTATGAGCTGCATTTCCAGGCGTGTCGCCAATGCCACGCAACCCCATTTGAGCACGAACACGTTGGTTTTGGTTGATGACCCGGGCCATGGCTTCACGCTGCATCTGGTTCAGCCACTGTGTCATGTTCTGGTGGTGATGTTGGAAGTTTGCCGCTTGTTCCGGCGTGTGCACTGGAGATGGCGAAGGCAGTCTTGGTTGTGGCGGAAAGGGATTTGTCGTCGGGACCTGGACATGTGTCCTCCTCGTGAAGCCTGGGGGCGGTTGAGGACCGAACGGATGTTGAACATTCTGTCGAGGGCTCGCAGGTTGGGTGGTTGTAGTTGGACTTGGACCGTGAACGGAAGTACGGGAGGAAGAGTGAGAGTCGTGGGTATCGCGAATAACGAGGTGAATGGTCTGTTGATCTGGCGTTTTGAGCTGACAAGGAGAAGCAAGAGTTAGCAGTGAGTCGCGAGGACTAGGCGTCAGAAGAATCAACAAGGAAGCTTACCGCATCTGCGCCAAAGATGTCAAGCAGTGAATCCGTCTCTCTAACAATGGCACGGCCGCGATGAATCAACCGTTGATTCTCATCAGTAGGTCGCGAAGATACAGATTGACGGATTCTGTCCTTGAGTTGTTTGATCGTAGTAGCGGCGGGGAGGCCAGGAAACATCAGAGGACGGCTGACACCGACAGAAGGTGACACGACTTGGAGATTGACGGTGAGCTGGTCGGGCAAAGGACCAGGGGAGGCATCGTTCTGGGGCTCCGAGGCCATGACGGGCAGGCAGTTGGCATGCCACTACGCTGCCACAGCTTGATGAAGCAGGAAGTGGCGGGCCTTTAAAAGGCAGAGGGAGTGAAGAGGATAAGAACGTCCCGAGTAGCGGAGAATGCAAGGGATGGATGATGTCGTATTCGTAACGTTGAAGGCGTGGTCGATATGCGACAAGGTGGGTGAATGTTGGGGGTCAAGCACCGCTGAGCCTTACTAACACGCTACAGACTGGCGGTGGTGCTCAAAGTGCTTCGACTGCCTGGTTGACACCGCAATTCAGAGGAAAATGATGAGAGCAAAGCACGGGGTACGCAACAAATGGCAAATGATGCAAGCAATTAAAGGAATGAATTGTCTCCTGGAAAATATGATGGCGCTGCCCAACGAAAGGCGGGAGGGCAAAAGAGATGAAGGGGAGGGAGAGAGACAGAAGCAGAAGCAGAAGCAGAGGTCGCAAGCTCGATTTGGGCGAAGCACACGAATGTCAGAGTGGCCTTTTGGGCCTTGCTAATGGGCCTGTCTCGGGTGAGGTGCAGCAGGGCCGCACGGGTACGGCGAGCACAGGTACGGGTACGCTGCGGCACATGTACAAGTACCAGGACAAATGCACTGCTTCTCTTAGAACTGCATTTGGGCGTCGATGCATCTGACCAGTGAGTTCCTTTTTTTCTCTTTTTAATCTGGAGATCCATTCAAGAACCATCTCGCGTGTATGTACCAGCCATATCTGTCAATTTGATGCCCTCCATCTCTATTCCTGGCGCTTTCTTTCATCTCTCAACTTCACAACAACACCCACTTCTCTGGTGCCCAAAGTATTGGGAACCTAGAACTTTCGACAGGTACGTACCTCTTAATGACCCTTCAATCCTGTCACCAAATGCCCCTTCCTTCGCTCCCGTGTCGCGGATGGACTTCCGCCGCGAGTGGGCTCCTTTCTCTCACTCCATTGGCTCGTCCACTGCACCGGGAGTTTCTTCGAAATCTTCCTCACGCTTTCCATCCCATCATCTCACGTGGCCATTTAGCTCCAGAACCGATTCAATCGGAGAATCGGCCATTATTTGTCCGGCATTATGCAGTCGAGGCAGTCTCGAGGACGCACCAAGGAGGGTGCGTCCGGCTTTTAGCGGCAGGAATTGGGTTGGCAGCCGCATTCAGGTCATCCGGACGTCAACCGTCGGGTCTTTGACGTCGACAACCACCACAAAAAAAAACCGTGCTTCAATATTCGCAGTCATCCATCAAATTTCTAGGCTTCCTTTGCATTGTCTCATCTCCAGCGCATAAGGCTGCGCCGTCAAGGGTTGAGAGACGCATTGCTCACTCCCCCCCGCGTCATCTCTCTCAGGTACTGGGCTGTAGGGATACGTACCGCCGCTCCCACCGCCGCAATGGCCATGTTCCTCGGCGCCGGTGCTGGTGCTGGCTCGACCCAGCACCTCAGGAGTCACATGTTCCGCTACTCAATTCAAGGCCGCTGCACCAACTGTGCCGCGACTCGAGCCCCCATCCCAATTACGTCCCGATCGCGATGCCTGCCACGGCTTTCAGCTTCCACCGTCTCTTCCATTCGCACATTTGCCTCCAATTCAGGCAAGAGACCTCGATTCTCTCAGCGCCTCGGCGAGGCCATGCGCAACACCAAGATCCAATGGTATCAGATCCCCGTCGGTCTGGGAATAGGCTTCCTTGGCCTAGTCCAATTCTATAAAGTTTCAACTCGGGAGCAGGAGAAGCAGCGTGAGCTTCAGGAAGGATTCAGCGAGGGAAGAATTGCCAGGCCTCGTCCGAGAATTCGCCCTGAAGGACCATGGTACGCAATTGATCGAACACCCGTACCCGGGACCCCTATAATCCCTTCGAACCCGAACCTCGACACTAACCATGGCTCAGGCAAGTCCAAGTCATGTCCACGTTGCCTCTCAAGGCCATCTCTCGACTTTGGGGCAGGTTCAACGAACTAACTATACCTTACTATCTCCGAATTCCTGGTTTCAAGCTTTATTCTTACGTCTTTGGTGTGAAGTCGGTGAGCCTGTGTCCGTGCTTTCTTCACATGTGCTAACCACGATACAGCCTTGACGAAGTTGCCGAACCAGACCTTCACGTTTATCCTAACCTCGCTGCGTTCTTCTATCGAACCCTCAAACCTGGCGCCCGTCCTCTCGATCCCAGCGGCCACACCCTTCTCTGCCCTTCGGATGGAAAAGTGCTCCAGTTTGGACAGATTCGGGGCGGTGATATTGAGCAGGTAAAGGGCATGACTTATAGTATCGATGCTCTTCTTGGAAAGAATACCCCGGCCCCCAGCATCAGCGGTACTTCATCTGGAACGTCCTCGCTTGAGTCCAGCAGGATTCTCCCTGAGCTTTCCAAGGAGGAGGAACTAGTGAAGCAGGATGAGGACTTTGCCAAGGTCAATGGCATTTCTTACACCCTTCCCGACCTTCTCTCGGGCGGTGCGGATGTCAAGTCAGGACCCCAAGTCCCAGATGAATCTATCCCCGCGTCCCCTGGTATCGAATCCGAGGTTCGTGCCGAGCTTGCGCTGGGAGAACGTGCCTGGTACGAGATGCTGTCTCCCGATAAACGTACTTCTCTCTACTACGCCGTCATTTACCTAGCTCCTGGTGACTATCACCGCTTCCATTCTCCAACAAACTGGGTTGTTGAAAGACGACGCCACTTTGCTGGCGAGCTCTACAGTGTGTCTCCGTACCTGCAACGAACCCTTCCCGGTCTCTTCACCCTGAACGAGCGAGTTGTCCTTCTCGGCCGTTGGCGCTGGGGTTTCTTCAGCTACGTTCCGGTGGGAGCTACCAACGTTGGTTCAATCAAGATCAACTTTGATCGAGAATTGCGAACCAATAGCTTGTTGACAGATACGGCGGCCGATCAGGCAGCTGATGAAGCTGCCAAGAGGGGTGAACCATATCTGGGATTTGCCGAGGCCACATACGAGGCTGCCAGCCCTGTTCTCCGAGGTCATGCCTTGCGGCGAGGTGAAGAAATGGGTGGATTCCAGCTAGGCAGCACCATTGTGCTCGTGTTTGAGGCGCCATCGGAGAAAAAGGACGAACAGAACAAACCAAAGGGCTGGACCTGGGCCGTGGAAAAGGGACAGGTGGTGAAGATGGGTCAGGCCCTTGGTCGGGTAATTGAAGAGGAATAGTGTAGAAACCGGAGTGTTTGTATAAAGACGTATAAAAAAGGGGCGTGGCATTCAGCATGGGCATTCATGGAGGAGATACCTTGATAGTTGGGGCCAACATTTTGAAGCATACGCTCAGGGCTGCAAGTCATCTACTGAGCAATTGAACATATTTGAGCGTGAGTCTCAACTTTTATTTCATGTCCAAGCAGACTAGACTATCCATCCACCTTCTTGTTATAATAAGCTAATAGGTGTGTATCTTGAGTGGCAGCACTTGAATGGAACATTTAGGTTTGCTCAATTGGCTTGTATTTATTTATATCTCTATATAGATCATGGACCTCTACTAGCCCAAGATTGCGTCGGTCTCCCGAGCCGGCTCAAATGCAGGAGAGGCTGGAATTTCCCCCCTTCCAAAGACATCGCTTTCATGAGTGCATTTCTAATTAAAAAATGAAGATTGATTTATACTGGAATGGTTTTCGTAGTGTCCTCGTAAACCCGTCCCGTCTTTACAGCTTGGACTGGTCGTCCAGTCAAGCGCCAAAGACCTTGACGCGCTCCTCGAGGGGCTGGTAGGTCTTCTCGGCGGCCTCGGAGGTCTTGCCGCCAAAGACGAGCTGGGCGTCGAGCTTCCAGGTGGCGGGGATCTTCCAGGTCTCGGCGACCTTTGCGTCGATGAGGGGGCTGTAGTGCTGGAGGTTGGCGCCGAGGCCCTCGGCCTCGAGGGCGGTCCAGGTGATGTACTGCTGGATGGCGGCCGACTGGCCGGCCCAGTGGGGGAACTTGTCGGCGTAGAGGGCAAACTTTTGCTGGTAGTCTTCGACGACGGTCTGGTCGGCGAAGAAGAGGACGGTGCCAGCGGCGCCGCGGAAGAGGTTGATCTTCTGCTCGGTGGCGGCGAAGGAGTCGGCGGGGACGACGGCCTTGAGGGCGTCCTTGGCAATGTCCCAGAGCTTCTCGTGCTCGGCGCCGTAGAGGACGGCGACGCGGTTGGACTGGTTGTTGAAGGAGGAGGGGGTGTGGAGGGTGGCCTCGTTGACAATCTCGGTGATGCGCGAGGTGGAGATGGGGAGGTCCTTGGACAGAGGGTAGATGGAGCGGCGGTTCTTGGCCAGCTGGATGAGGAGGTCGGCGGAGATTTTGGCAGCCATTGTGAGTGTGTGAGAGAAGAGAAGTGTTGTTTGGTGTGTGTACAAGTTGAAGAATTGAGTGGGATGCAGTAGATTGGGAGGGAGGGAGGAACAGAGGTCAGAGAGGGGGAGACGAGGGGATATCCTCTTTTATAGAAGAGACAAGCTCACCTCTCTCCCTCTCTTCTCCCCCTCCCCCTCCAATGGGTTCCAATGGCTCCATTCTTTCCTTCCCCCTCCTCATGTCATGGTCCCCAAGAGCGCAACATGACATGGTTCCCTCTGCTTGCCTCAGCATTGACAAAGCCTACCTTAGCCTCCCGCGCCAAGGAAGGGTTCCCTTTAACCCCCACCACACCCTCTCCGTTCAGGTACCGGGTACGTACTACTGGGGCCAAGTCTGTCGCTTATTCCGGCCTTTTGGCCCATGATCCAGGTTTCCCACGGGTTCCAGACGAGTACGTACATACATGTACATGCATTGTACTGCTGCGGCGTCTTGAGTGCGTTTCGTCCTGCTTGACTAATGGACGGAGACGAATTGCATCAGTCGCGCGCGGTTCACGTCTTTTGTCAGATGGGTTTATCGTTCTACCCTGGGCTTAGAGGTATGAAGACACCACCAATCTTCTACCTTGCTGCCTTACTTATTCATACAGTAATGACCAAGCCAAATACCAGTGTTCAAATTCATAAGCAAGCCTCGTCTGAGCATACCGCTACCACTCCATTCACAACAGGGTGACCAGTGGCGAGTAGTGGACATTGTCACAGCCGAACTTCCGACGGCCACCTCTTGTCCAACCGCTCCTCACCAGACACAATCCCAACTGACATAATAAAGCCGCTCGATGTCGACCCGGCAGCAGAGGCGGTTTCTAAAGCTTCGTCAGGAATTGATAAGCGGGGCTGGGGGACCATGCTTGATCCATCCTTGTCCCATCGATTCTTCTCGATTATCGGTCAGTTGGTCTCATGGCGGCGGGGGGTTGAAGCGAAAGAGGGGGAGAGGGGAGGAGGGGGGGATAGCATGATGAAAAACAGGTCCACCCTCTCGCCGACACTCGAGCTACCCTGAAGAAGAGGCACCAACACAGAGTAAAAGCTTTGAGAAATATGATTTACATATGGCATCAGATATGGCATCATCTCGCAGCTCATCATGCAGTATCCATGTCGTTATCGACATGTTTCCATGTTGCCGAGAGGATGCTGAATAGGGCACTCAATAGATGCCAAGGTCAGATTGACGATACGCGGAATTTCGGAACAAGCAATGGTTTGTCGTTTACGATCTCGGCACTTGTCCACCGCCACCGACCAGGAGCGGTGTCTTGGCTGGCAGCTGCTCCCCTACCTAGGCTGGTTGGTAGACAGCCGTTGCTTACTTATTACAGTACATGCAACATGCGTGTACTTTGCACCTCCTCCGCACCACACAGAAAGCCACCAGCAACTGAACCGTCTCACCGTACTTGCATGTCACCGCGGGATCCCCTCACCGGATATAGCCTGCTCCATCTGACATGTTGGATCCGGGCGTGTCAGCGCTACGGCAGGAGGGAGAGAGAAGAACGAAATGGAGGTTGAACTACTGCGGTAGATCCCCACTGGACCTCAAAATGACACCATCCGTGACTTTTGCGTTGTTGTGGTTGTACGAATACGTATCCTTGCACCAGAGTACCTACCTACCTATCTACCTACCTAGGTAGGTGATAACGTTATGCAGAAAATTGACCGCTGGCATAATGCAACAATAATGTACTGTACCGTACCATGAACAAGCCAAACTCGCCGTTCTTTGTTCCCTTCCGTTGTCGACTTGTTCAGCCACCGGGAGCTTGAACGTCGACCGTTCTTGTTCCTGGACCCACTCGCCCATCCATTCGCTCATTCGCCCCAAGTCGCTTTTCTCTTTTTTTCTTTTTTTTTCTTCGCGCGCGCGTGTTGGAAATCCACTCTCTACTCCCGTACTCCGTACCGACCCCACTCTTTCCCATTACACGCAGCTTACTCAGCTTTCTCGGAGCGGCGTCGACGTCGACTCCAGGTCCGAGGTCAAAGCAATCAACTTGTGACACCTTCTAGATCGAGGCACGAGAGTACCTACATGAGTTGTAATTGCTTCGCACCTACAAATTACATGTCACTTTAGGGCTTGGATTTGCTTCCCTCTGTGAAAACGCCCCTCTTTCTCCCGTGCCTCTACAAAGTACGGACTACTGCTGCCAAGACTCATAAACTGTGGACGATGCAACGTCTCCTAAAGAAGCGGCATGTCCAAAGAGCCTCATCTTCAACTACATCTCTACATGATGGCGCATTGCACAGAAAATGACATCTTCACAATCCAATATCCGATGGTCTTGCTCTATCTGATGACCACACATTCTCAAGTAGAAGCGTAGATACCTCGTGAAAAGGAAGATTGACTCGCATCTCATCACAGGAGTACTTCAATAACTGCCCACACTCGGCTCTGGCAATGTTTCCGAAACGGGCAGCTTCTGGATTACTTGCTCTAAACTCCGAGAGATTAGGGTCTCACAAAGGACCAAGAATTGCATCCCCAAGCTTATAGTCTCGGCCATTGCTTAATGTGTATCGACTCTTAGCTGAGCTGTCGTTGGTCTTCTCGACATTCGACGGGCCATGGTAACTTGTTGAACCGTATTATCATAAAACCAGGGAAATGAGTATACTTGTATGAGCGCTTGTCTAGAATGTCCCAGAGTTGCAGATAACAAAGCTGTCTTCGTCCGTTCATCACAAATTTAACTCTTGGAGTCCAGTCACCTCCATGATAAAAGCGAGTCTCATTATCTGAAAACGAAGGTTTAAAGCAATCTCAACTCGAGAATTGGATTACATGGAAACAAGAAGGGCGTGCAGTTCGCTGCACCCTGCCACGGCATTGAAGATGATAAAAATGAACACATAGGTAACTGGCCGACCATACTCAGGGGTTTCAACGGCGATGTGAATTGCAAAGTCAGAAGATGTATTTAGTTACTTGGGTCTCCCCCCCTCGTGTTACACTATTTGCTACAAGACGCCTATCCTCAATATACCAGACGAGTTATGAGGAAGAGCAGACTCCATGCGAGTAACGCAAGTATTTCTATACAGGAACGTCTCTATTCAGCTATTTTTGCTACCATTGGCTTATTCGACGAGTAAAACATGGCAACACGGGATGACCTTGCATACTGCCCGATTTCGACGCAATGCAAGGGCAAAGTGTCTCGAGAAACAGCAGTCCTTGAACTGTACATGTGACTCTCGATGCGCACGACAGCGAATAACTGCTCCCAACAGCTACCTGTAATCTCTTCTACATAGTGTCTGCTTTCCGAGGGACTTGATGTATGTGACTTCCCGCCGAGAGCCAGAATCACTCCTGCACTGATACGACACCGCCGCGTGGAAACGAGTTCAAGAGAATCATGCATGACCTGTTTGGAAGAGAAGTGCCTTGAACTACAAAACTAAAAAAAAAAACACTTATAAAAACATGGCTCCTCCTTTTGAGTCTAGAACAGGACAGTCTCGGCGAAACGATTGGAACGACAGGTGTCGTGATGCCCTCGCTAGCCACCAGTTCTCGTTGGCTCAACTGGTGGTGCCGACCACGACAAGTTCCCTTCGCTACCTCACGGTATAGGAATCAAGATGTACTGTTTTCTTATACCCATCACACTTCAAGTCAATGGGTTGCTATATGAAGATATGACAACTTCCCACATAACAGTAACGCATCCTGGGTCACTTCGTTTACGAGAGCTGGGCAAGACGCAAAAGACCAACCTGTGGCCACTGGCACTATATTAAACCTCGCGTGAACGTGTAAAGAGTCTGAACGATTCAAAGTCAATTGTCTTGGCTAATTGTATGTCATGACCCTAATGGTTCCTCTGATAGCCAGAGATGTTTCATCCATTTTCTTTCCACAATGAAAGGTATAACACGCCAACACCCCAGTTCCATATGCTTTTTGCCCTAAAGACATGCTATGGTCATAAGAAAAGCCCTGAACAATGTTTCCGAAACAGCATGTCGTGAGTGAATGCTCCTGTAACGCCGTAACCCTTTTTGGTCCCCCATGCCCGATGATTGCCGTTGAAAGAAATACATGTATATGAAAAATGCCAAAATGCCCATGCTTGACCCAGTCAGGTCATCTTTCTTGCTTGCGCCGCGGATCATCTAGTTGTTTGCGTCGCTCATATCGTTCTTCAAGTGTTGCAAGATAAACAACTTCTCCCCTATACCCGGTACGTTCCAGCGGGACAGGTTATTTACCACGTCTCGGCGATGTAACGACCTTCCTCCTTCTTGAGCTGCCAGAAGCTGCGAGCTTCCTCGCGCTCCAGGTTGCCCTTGGCCATGGCGACTTCCACAAGTGCGTCCTCGACACCCTCGCCCATGCCCTTGCTACTACCGCAGACAAAGACGCGACCATCGAGAGAATTGATGATGTACCACACGAGGTCGGACTGGTTGAGGACCTCCTCCTGCACGTATCGGCCAGTGCCAGCACGGCTCTGAACGACGCGCTTGACTTCGGACTCGTGCACACCCCACTCGCCGTTGTAAATCTCATCAACAAGCGAGTCGCGAATTCCCTGCAGCACCCATACCTTGTTGGCGCAGTTGGCCTGCTTCAGACGGCGCTGAACGAAGCCTCGGAAAGGAGCGATGCCCACGCCAGCACCAATAAGCAGCATAGGACCGTCCGAGTTGAACTGCTTGGCCAGAGGATTGGCCATGAGACCCTTGAACATGGGTACATAGAACTCGGGCGCCTTTTCACCGGCATTCTGTGCCCGGATGAACTTTCGCGCCTGTCGCTCAAAGAAACCTGAGCCAACACCAGTGCGACAACCTCGGAGCCAGTCCATTGATTCATGGACTGTCACAGCAATCTCAACGAGGCGGCGTTGTGAGTGATCACGGAGTTGGTAAGACTCGAGAGGGTCGCTGGAAAGGGAGTAGAAGCGAGGCATGAGGGGCTGGAGGACTGAAAGTACCTCATCCAGAGGAGGGTGCGAGCTTGGGAAGGCATTGAGAATCTGCGAAACGGTCACATTAGGGCCACCTCGGAAGTCGCAGAAAACACTCGAGCCCTCATTGGAACAGAGGTACAGCAGAATCTTCTTCTCGTTGGCAGCAGTTGCATGCTCAGCCAGGACGCGAAGAAGAGACTTGGAGGGAGCGTAGGACTGGATATCGGTGCACCAAGTGAGAAGATCGCGGCGAGTGGTGATCAGCTCACGAGGCTTGTCGTCACCCCAGACAGTAGGCCAACGACCCCTGGTGGTCTTCATGAGCACGGGCTTGTCACGAAGGAAGCGAGGTACCATGAGAGCATCGAGAACGTCAACGACAGAGGTCTCGCAATTGGGAGCCATAATGCCAATAGCTCCACCGACCTTGAAGTCGATCATCTCCTCTGGTGGGTAATCAGTGATGTCCAGATCGAAGTGGTAGGTTCGCTTCTCAGCACCAGGCTTGGTCAACTCGCGCGCACTATGGATGCGAGCTGGGTATACATGGTGGGGAGGGTGAGGCTGAACGAATCGAGGAGGTTGAAGAGAAGTATCGACGCCCTCATAACCAGGGCCAGGGCAGAGGTAGTCAGACTTGGGGGTAGTCTCAGAGTCCTCGCCAAAGGAGATGGCTGAGTCGGTGGGAGAGAGGCTGGCAGGTCGAGGGATAGAAGTGAATGAAACAATCTTCTCGGGCATTTCCAGCACATCAGTCAACTCGGCAGGGATGTTGTCCAGCTTGAGACCTAGAGACTTGTAGGCATCGTTGTCAGGCAGAGTGATTTCCTCATACTCGACATCATTTCCACGTCGAGCACCCAGACAACAACCACCTACACCACCACAGCAGCGTCCAACAAATTCGGCTGTGGACTCTCCAGTGATACGCTGGATGTCGCGAGCACTCTGGGCAATCAGACGGGTGGAAGCGCGCCGACGACGCTCAGGGATGACGGGCTCATCCTCCTGGCTGTCAGAGTCATCTGAATATGTAAGAGAGGGCGCAATGGAGGGAGTAGGTTCGAGAGGAAGGCATTCGGTGGGGTTGTCATTGGCGGGGTTGACGATGCCCTCAATTGGGAGTGGGGAGGTGGCGATCATGTTGAACTGAGGCGTGTGGTCGTCACACACGCGGAGAGCGGTCGAGGGATGGTGGACGGAGGAGAAGGCTGAAGATGGTTGCAGGCGGATGGATTGTTTCTGGATGTTAATTGCGATTATAGGTGCCGGCAGTGTCAGGAACGCATGAGCATGTCGGTTCAGGCGAACAGAGTCACCGCGGAGGAGAGGACAGAGCCTGTGTATAAGAGGACGAGACACGATGAACAGAGGCTTAGGAGGAGGATGAAAGGTGGATTGATGCGATTGATAAGATTGAGCCAGCTGGAGAGAGGGATTGAAGGCTCTGTTTGGGGAAAGAGAAGGAACAAAGCCCGATCTAGAAGCGGGCGTGTTGAAGGTTTAAAAATTCGAGGGCCAAGGAAGTACACCGGATTGTACCTTCCCACATACGCCTGCCGATGCGGGTTGGGGATGCACCAAGTCCAGGCCCAGTCCCGGGCGTGTGGATTTCGCTGCCGGGGGGGGGGGGGGGGG
>JALNIO010000140.1:0-12850 GCA_023509875.1 Rugonectria rugulosa
CTCGGGGGGGGGGGGGGGGGTGTAAAGTCGAAATAGATATGACTCGAAAGCAATTCATCTGTTAGTAACATGTTCTGGCCAACTAGAGATCGAGTGTCAAGTGAGTTTCGTGATGCGCTGTAGATAGTTCGGTGCAGACGTGGCATAGTAGTCACTCAGAGACAAGATCATAATGAGCAGAGATCACAGTCATGAACAGAATTACTCGATAATCCATATAGTTCTTGCAGTATATTCCTTATAATTTGTAGCTTTGCTGCCTCTTCGCCATCATCAATCACGGAAACTCAAGTTATGCATCTTGGATGAAATACGCCGCCATTGGGTCATTTCCTTCAGACCACCGTCGGATAGAGCGTCGTCCAAACGAATTGGCTTGCAACAACTGTATGAAGAACCTGTAATCTTCGTAGACATGTTTCATACAATGATAGTTTGCCATCGTGGTGGTGCACATTGCAAACCATGAGCCCCGGTGTTGGACCAGGGACAGCATAACAAACATGTACCGCAAGTTGTCAATCCAGCTTGTAGAAAAGCTCCATGAGCTCGTTTAAGAATTTGAATAAATTGTAAAAGGGCATGAATCTGAGTAGGGTGGCCTATGGTGAGGCGGACGACCTCTTGAGCGGCGTTGGTGCTGTTTGCAAACGACCTACATGTGTATGGCGATGCCTTCATAATCGGATTATCGCGAACAGTTCATTGCGATTACTTCCTTTCAAACACCTCGAATTATTGCACCATCCAGCCAAAACAACCCAGACGTCTCAGCATCCAAGTCGTTTGAAAGTTGCGTGTATAAAATTTCCCATCATCTGGCTGTGACTCTTCCTTTCCTTTTTCCTCATCATTTTTTCTTTTCTCCTATTTCCTGCTCGAAGCAACCTTGCTTCGAGTCCTTTCACAATCTGCTTTCTGTTCCAACCCTTGCACTTTATTCCTTTTACCCCCATCCCCCTGCCCCTCCCTGTTGTTCCAAACATCTCAACCAACCCTTCGCCGTCTTTCATCCAACTTCGCAACCATGTTTTGGGAGCGTCTTCCCAACGTCGCCAAGAGGATGATCCTGGAGGCCATCGCGGCCAAGTACCCAGATAAGTTGTCCCTGCTCTCCTCGGTCTGCCGCACGTGGAAGTTTGTACTCGACAGGTACAAGATCAAGGACATCACCATCGTCAACACCCCTCGAAACTTGCTCACCTTCCGGTCCGCCTTTGACATGGATCCCGATCGGCAGAGACTCGTCCGCAGCATCCACGTCGTTATCCGCATCCCCGGGCAGGATGCCCCCCTCAACCTTGGGGGTCGGGATCCCAACTTTGTCACGTCGCTGTCCCTATTTCTGGGCGTGCTCAGCAGGTGGGAGCAGATGCTCTGGTACAAGGGTCCTCTGGGTGGTGTCCGCCTCGAAGTCGAGATCGACTACCATGTCGCGTATCCGAGGCTTGTCAGAGATGAAGACATTGACGTGCCTTTCGACTTCTTTGCCCCGGTTGAGTACTGGGAGGATGGCATCGAGGAACCAATGTACATTGACATGTCGTACAACTACAACAACGACCGTCGACTGGCCATGAACTCTCTGGGCTCGTACGGTCTCCCTGTTGTTCGCTTCATCACTGAAATCTCCATCTTGCCATTCAATCACTGCTCCATTAGTCGCAGAACCCTCTTTGCCCTCTTCAGCAGCCTCCCGATGCTCAATCGAGTCGAGCAGAGGCCTCTCCCCCAGTACGGTCGCGAACTGACCGCTCCCGAGGGTAGTAAGTGCAAGACTCTCCCTTGGCCCTTTGATACCTTGAATACTGATTAGATGACACTCTAGATGGCCACTTTGCTCGATACTCGACTGCGAATCCACCCAGACTGTGGCCTGATCATGTCAAGCAGGCCATCATTCATGAATACGAGGACACCCGCACGAAAAGGCCATGTACAGAGCGAACTGAGCTCGGGTACATCTTGGCAATGATGCTGAGTGATACTGGATGCCCCTTGGAGAAGCTCTCAGTCGCCCACTGCATTGACGCCCGCGATTTCCTCTTCTGGGCGTCCTTCCCCCTCGACGAGCCGGGGCTCGGCATCTGGCAGGGCCTCCGCAAGCTGGCCGTCACGTCCACCATCCTCACCCAGAGCCCGTCCCACGCGATGCGCCCCATCCCCATGGCAAACGCGCTCATGATCACGGCGGCCCAGGCTGTCCAGATCCGCATGCCCAACATCGAGGTCTTCGAGCTCTGGGAGTTTTGCTACCGAGGCAACGTCCTCCGTTTCGAGGTGAGGGATGGGAAAGGTATTCTGTCGTTCCGCGGCCACTGGGTCACCTTTCAGTTCAGCGGCGAGACGGAGCTCGCCTGGGAAACAGTTGCCATCGAGCGCGGGCTCGAGTTCGAGACGGCTATGCTGGAAGTGAGACCGAAGCCGGCGGGGCCCAGAGACCTCGAATGGGAGGAATTCAACGTCGTGGCCAACCAGTATATCTGATTGGTGCCTAGTTTCCGCGGGCTTCTAGTAGGGCTGGTTCATCTGCGGAGAGTCGAGAAAGGGGCGTTTTAGAAGGTACGAGATCGTCGAGGAAGTTGTCGTTCATGGAAATAGCTTCGTACTATAGTTTATGCCCCTTATTTTCGACTGAGCCTTTGCTGCCCTTGTGAGATCCATGCCTTCTCTCGCGCATTATGTGCCTCTTCACCTTCTAGTCTTTACTCCGCCATGGTATAAACGAGGCGCAGACACAAGCCCTCGTTTCATATCTCACCATTTACCGCAAAAGAAAATTCCATACTTTTCACCCGGACGGACTCGAGAGACTCGGCCAAGTTTCATTCGGGTGTTTAGTCATGACGGTTGAGTACACCCTTACTTTGAGATGACTGCTGGAAATATTGGAGCGGTTTGTTGTCCTGGGCATACGGAATCGTTGAGAGGGGCTGTGACCGGGACATTGCATATATAAAGACAGAAGCTGGCCTTTAGTTCGCCATCAATACAAGTCCTCAGAGTGAAGTCGCGAAGGATTCACTTCAAGACACTTTGGTCCTCCAGTCTTGCGAGCTGAAATACGTCTCTCATATCAGAGAAAATGGCAGCCTCCCCCTCCCACCGTCAAGGCCGTTATCCATCCCGACTCCCAATCCTGCACCTAAACCATGTCCTCAACCCCCTACCAACACTCTCAAATCCTGGCGAATACCTCATCAAAGTCGAAGTGTTTGAGAAGGTCCAAGGTTGGAATTCCAAAGGAAACATCGTGATCCAAGTCTCCGAGACGCAGTTGAGTCGCGGCAACGCTGGTTGACCGTGGGGATAGCACAAAGTAGACTATTCATTTTGAAACCACTCGACTGGATCAGACCTTGGTGTAATATAATAGTACAAGTCGTCCATTACCGGCATACACCATTTTCATTACAAGTCTCTAAAGCTACAGAGCCAAAGCCAAAGGTAGCTCCCTAATTTGAATACATGAAGTTTGACTCCGGTTTATACATCCAACGGCATGTCTTGCCAATTCCTTGTTGCGCCGTGCTCGCCTTTTCTCGCAGTAATTCATGGCACCAGGCTGAATGATCCTGTGTCGATGGAACAAACTGTTCCTGTTCCCTTTGTAGAATAAAAAAGCCCCCGTCATCCAAGATCATAGCAGCGTGGAGGCAAACACCATTTTGAGAACAGACGAGACAATGAAGCAACCGCAAAAACATGAGCCTTTTTTGTCAAAATCCAGCAAATCCGTGCATTGCAATAACTCACCAAATCAAAACACCGCGCATTAAAAAAGCGACAAGTGCGTGTCCCGGACATAACCATTCGTTTCGTCAACTGTTGCTTTCAGACGTGGTGGCCTGTATTCCTAAGTCATCTCCTGCACCGAACAAACCGTCGCGTCAAGAGCGTGCACTTGTGCTAGGAAAAGGTTGTGCTGCACAAATCAGAGATGAAAACCCGTCAAGTCGTTGCTCAAATCATCTAGTCCAGTCAAGTTTTGCAAGTCAGAGTCGACTCTGCATTGATCGTGTATCTCGTGCTCTCGCGTAGATTGCCCGACTTGGCCACGGCGCGTCACATGCGGTTTGCCTCTGGACGAGCACAAAGTATAGTCGGCAGCTTGTTTCTCAGCATCATATTCGGCTCGTGTGATACCAGTACCGCTACATGGATATCAACGGGTTGTGGGCACGGGAGACAGGGCCTTGTTTCATGCCGGGGTACTGGGTAGAGAGGCCTCAGACGAGCCGCGTTTCACTCGGATGGCATGATCGACTTCTCCGCTCTCGCCCGCATGTGGTTCGCATGAGCCTCCAGGCAGCGGGCCTTGAGACGAGTGACCGGCCAGACTGCGGACTTGTCCAGCATGAAGGCTGTAATGCGGAGCAGCTTCGCAGCATACCCACTGTGTCCGTCCATCGCGATAACGGACTCGATCCCGCCGTTGACAAGCTCCATGCCCATCTTCATCTCGGCTGATGCCAGCACCTCACGAATCTTCTCCAGCAGTTTCACGTCTTCCTCCTCCAACAACATGATGGCGGGAACCTGCGTGAGATCCACCTGGTCCTGACCGAGGATGCCTAGATAGCGACCTACACGATCCTGGAGAGTCGCGATCCACTCGGCAAGCACCTGAGCGCAGTCAAAGGCGCAGAGTGCTGATTGGAGGGGGAGCTCTCGGCTCGTGAAATCAGCAAACGTAACTCCGAGCTTGCCCGACATGGCTAGTGAATCAGCCGCATAAAATGCCGCTTTTCGAAGATGCTTTTCTCGCCGAGAAATGGAGCGATTGGACATGCTTGAGCTGCTCGAGCCCGTCGCTGGAAACTTGGGTCCAGACATGTCGGTTGGCGAAGTCTGCGCCCCGGGAGAGTCCACAAAGACAGAGCTATGCATCGATGGTTCCGAGGGCGTCCCCGCGGATTCGGAGGTGGATGACGGGGAGTGTTCCGCGTGTTGGATGATTTCGCTTCCCCGAGACAGCTCTCTGGCCATGCCATCCCAATCGCGCTGCCAGAACTTCTCCTTTGAGCGAGACAAGTTCACAAACAGCCGGATGTATGCGAGATCCAGGAGTGGGATGGCATCCGCCGAAAGCGGACCCATGCCGTATGGATTTGGTCGCTCCAAGCTGTGGTGAGGATTACTTGCCCACGCTGCCTGCCAAGCCTTTAATGCTGGCTCGATATGTCGGTGCATCCTCTCAGTCTCCTCGTTTGTCCAGACCTTGTTGTGATGTCTTTGCCGAGTCTCCCAGATGTAGTTGTGAAGAGCGTTGATGAGGATGAGGCAGCCAAAGGTGCTGGGCTGGATTTGTGAGCTTGGTAGCTCTTTTCGCTCGATTGCGTCAAAACCTGGTCCGTTGAGAGCCAGTTGCTGCTGCTGCTGCCTCTCATTCATGCGAAGCAAGTCTCCCAGTGCGTCATGGAACGTCACGCGGTTGTGATTAGCAGCATCGACGCCTCCTTTGGACGCGAATATGGCACTGGACTCGGCTGAGAAGAATTCCTCGTCACAGGGAAGGTCAAGAAAAATCTCGGAATTTGTCAAGGCCGGGGTGTGGTTGTACGCGGAGACCAGGAGACTGGACAGGATGAAGACGGCATAGAGAGTGCGTTTGCGCTCTTCCATGGTCTTCCAGCGAATCCATTGAGCATAGTCAGCCTCAGCTCGGGCATTCCAGCTCCCATCGTCTGTCATGTGAACATCTTGTTTTTCAGAGGCATTGGCACGGTCAGGTCGGAGAAGGTCAGCGGCTTGCGCCAAACTGACGAGGGCAGCACAATGGGTGGAGGCGATATCACTGGCCGTCTTGTCGCCACAATTGTGACCATAGACGACGTTAAGAAGCATGGCTTGGACCAACCAGACCGGGGTATGGGCGGCCGTTTCGGTGAAACGTGGGCTCTGGTCTGAGACAGGACCGCTGCGTCGGATATCCGCTTTTCGTACGTCGGCTTTTCGGCGCTCCTCGAGATAAAAGAAAATCATCTTCTTGGCCATTTCGAATAGTTCGCGGGACTGGGAATGCTCCATTTCGTAGAGCGCGCCTATCGCGGCCATGGAGAGAATCAAACATCCATTACCACCTACTCGATTATTTGTGGAAGGGGAAAACTCGAACGACAACGTGGGAATATGCAAGAAGGGAAGATGTGGGTGGAAGAAAGCAATGTAAGCACCAACATATCGCTGCAGGTCCTGGGTACTGGGCAAATTGGCGGCCTGGGGAGAGGCGTTGGTGCCGGGCTGGATGTGAGAACTTTGAGGTGAGCCCTGAGAAGTAAAGGAATATTTACGACTGCCAAAGGGCAAGCACTGGGACAAGGTGTTCACAATGGCACTCCTCGTGGCATCGGTGATGGTGGTTACGGGCGAGGCTCCGTGGTTTCCACCCTGGAGGGACGAGGGGGTTTCCGGGCCGGCATTGAAGCCAAGTGTGTGGTTCATGTTCTGTGCACCTAGTCCAGATACAACGGACGGACTCAGCGAGCTCAGCGAGGGTGGAGGCGTGGAGAAGTAAGGGTCATTGATCTTTTGAGTAGCTGGCTGTGGTGATAAAGGTGCCCCATTCAGGAGATCTGGAAAGACAGAACCATTAAGATCCATCGCAAACGGGTTCGGCATCTGTGGAGGTCCCATCACGGAATGTTGCCACATGGAGCTCGTCCCGGCCGGCGCAGGGTGATTTGACCCATCTAACATGACATCGCTAATCCCGCTCTGGCTCGTCGTACTGATCGCCGACGGGCTCGACCCATCTATAACGTTCTCGTTCGTGTGAATATTTATCTGATTCTCAAAACCAGTCAACCAGTCAAAATTCTCGTCAAACCCTTGGCTCGAGGGCAGGTCAGTGAGGGAAGATGCAAAGGACGGGGTGTGTTCCAAGCCCATCGATTGCGTCGAATCGTTGATGTGAAGAGCATTCGGGTTAATGGTAGACCCTGCAAGTCCGCCCGCGAACAGCATGTGCTCGAAGTCAAAAGCCATCGCCGGGGCCGTTCTGAGGCCATTGGAGAAGTCGAGGTTGCCCAGAGCACCCGTTTCCAGCTTGGGTAGACCTGACTGAACTCCTCGTTGGCTCATAGCGTTGGACATGCCCCCAAAGTAGTGCTCGAAATTGTGAATGGGCAACCCCGCGAGGCTCGGGTGTCGGCTGTGAGTATGAGTAGGAATTCCTCGAGCAGCGGAGACATTAGCTATCATCTGAATGGCGTTGCCGTCAACATGGCTGATTGTATTAGCACGAGGCCGTACGGAATTGGAAGCAGCGCTGTTGGCACCGGCTGTCCCGGCTACGCTGTTCTTGCGAGCGCGACTCCCTGGCGCAACACCGCTGGCGGATTCGCGGCGATTACGGGGACGAGAGGATGAGGTTGTCGTCTGGTGCAGCTTTTGCTGGTGGCGAAGCAGCAAGTCGCGGCGCGCGAAGCATCTCGTACACTCGGGGCACTCAAAGGGTTTCTCCTTTGTGTGGGATCGCTCGTGGCGCTTTAGGTGTTCCAACCGGGCGAAGGAGCGGGAACAGGTGCCACAGACGTGCGGGCGAGGCTTGTCCGTCTTTGGAGGAGGAAAATTGGCAGCAGGAGTCTTGGTGTTGACGGTAATGGTGGACGCTGGCAGGGTCAGCATGCAGAGTCGGGGGAAAATCGGCAGGTGGGTGCGGGTCGGGCTGAGGAACATGAGGGGCAGTGCCGGCCACGGCGGGAGAGCTCACCAGAGTCGTCGGCGGTGGAGGGCGCGGTGCCGACGGCTGCATTGGAAGTCGCAGTGCTAGACATGGCGATGGAAGATACAGTCCGTAATTGCAAGAATTCGATCTGTATTTCTTAACGTATATGGAGGAAGCTCGCGGGAATCGAAAGTATGTTTCGGCGGGCGATTCGTGTTGTCGTGGGGCGCGAGGAAGAGCGTCGACCGAGGATGGCGGGGAGGTCTTTCGGGACCCTATCTGATAGTAGTGGGGGAGGGGAACGAGCAGTAGAGAGAGCAGTGATGGTGAATGGAAAAGGAAGGATCAGGTTGTGAGGGAAAGGGCGCGTCCCGTTGCCGACAAGTACATGCTCTTCTGTGCGCGGGAAAGCGGCAATGTGAAGTGAAGCAATTCAAGTCGTCGTCGAGAACACGCCAGCGAAGCAGCAAGCAGGAGCGAGCAGTTGCTTGGAGAGAGAGGTAGGAGGAAGGGTTGGCGCCGACGAGATGATGGCGAAAGGCAAAACGTCACAGTGCGTATACAGTGTGCAGATGCCAGGGGTGGGTTCAAGCGTCTCGTCCCTTCCTTGTCACGTCCCGCTGCCCCAAGTGCCCAAGTGCCCAAGTGCCCTTCCAACCTTCCCTGCGCCTGCGCCTGCACAGCACTGACCCTCACTCACCCTGCACTTGCCTCCCCTGTCCAAGTCGCAAATGGCCCCGGCTGTGGCCAGTGGCCCGTCTCCCATCGGTCGTCGTCAGAGGTCCAAAAAGTCCCTGAAGCCTTGTCGATTGGTACCGTTTGTACCCACAGAAGTAGCTTGCCTGAGGTGACGCTGCCCCCAAACCCCCCAATGCCACTTGCCTGATGGAGGCGCTTGCGGGTTTCAGCGGCGCCGAGTACGCCAGTAATCGCCGTGAGGTACTTGTGCTGGTACTTCGATTGGTACGAAGCATTCGGTGCAGCTTTCGACCCCCCCCCTTGGACGCCTCCAGCCCACACTCACCCCATCGCGTGGTACTGTAGCCCGCTACGTCTCGTGGTGGTGGGTTTAGTGGATGTTGGCGTCTTAGTGGCCAGCCAGACGGTGCTTGAGGCTTTAAAATAATAAGACCGGACGGGCTTTTCCAAATTTCCCTTACGAATACACCAGCAATCACGAATAAGACACGAGGTCATGGGAGATGGAAAGGCTGCTGGTATTCGTATATGGCGATGATGTTGGCTATGTAGTTGGTGGTCAAGGTGCCCTGCAGCAAGGGACTGACAATGTACTGTACAAAGACACCCTCCATGCTACCGTACTATGCATGCTCAGTCCTGTTCGTGCATTGCCTGTACTATGTACGTCGTAGGAGGCACCCAGCAGCCGTTGCATGCCTACTGATGGAGGGTGGCAGGGGGAGCTTGCACCCTGGCAAAATAGTATAGCTCTCTGTTGGCGAACGGCGAACTACTGCTCTCGGGGCCGGGGACTGAGGAACGCATGCTCCGGCTGCTATTCACAATCATATACCACGCACATGCTCAATCGACCGGGGTAATTGCTGTGATTGACCTCTGATGAAGCATTCACCTGAAGGTGTGCAATTGCCGTATGATACAGTACGAATGCCCGTCACGGCGCAGGCAAACACCCATACCACACGCTGACTTGGACTCTGGGCTGACACCGTGAGTGCACTGTGCTGGAGTCAAATGCGCCCTGTGCTGCACCTTATTCCTTACTCCTGTATCCGTCCTTCGTACGCGGTGCACCTTATGCAATGCACTCTCAGCAACACCTCCTGCTTCAGAGCAGGCAATGTGAATCAAGGAAATTCCTGCAGACCGGATGCAGTCACGGCAATTGACTCCCTCCTCGGTTCCGATCAGCAGAAGATGAACGAGTCGCTTCGCCTCTCTTCTGTATCATTGCGGCGGCGGCAGGCTACTGTTTCTAGGCCTTGATCGCGAACAGGTTTAGCCACACGTACTTTGGTAGCCGTCTCCCACCCGCTGTTTGGACCACGAGCTCTGTTTCCGGTACAATTGGGGCCGACTTGAAGCATCCTAGCGCTTAATTTCGCTGGAACAGTTGGGTCTGGAGTTTCGCAGGACAAAGAATGTACTCCGTAGGATTGGCCCGACGGGCTATGCGTAGCAGGTCCATGGCGGGATGCAGAGCACCCAATTCGGAATTCGCACACAGAAGGCCGGGGATCCAATACCAGATGGCCATTTTAGTGCCCACACACCGGTGTTGCAAAGGAGCCGAAACCCAAAGGAGCCTGGCAGGCCAATTGCTCGTACCTTGGGCAGGCTGGTCGTGGTTGTGTTTGTAACCCGATGACGTTTGGCGGCGATAAGTCGCAAGATTTTGGAGCGTCATGTTATAGTCATGGCACCAAAGGCTGAGAAGATGTCGATAGGGCCTCTCGGGGAACCACATTTCGGCTTGAGGCAATTTGTTGCCCTTGTTGGTTTGTTGAGGGAATGGGAGGCCACCTGATGGTGAGCTCATGCCTTGACTGGAGTTGAGACCCAACGGCGGAAACAATTGTGCGGCATCTCGACTTGTGCTGCAAGTGCAGTGTCGACAACCTCTGGCGACAAATGAGGACGAATAGACAGGCTCCACGCATACCTGTAATTCATAGTTTCTGACCAAGCCTTGCTGTCCCGACCAAGTAAAGCATGTTATATTGACCAGGACTCCCTATGCTACGTCGTAAGTTTGGTGTATTTCATGCATGCCGTACCATTGCTGCTGCATCTCCCTACCCAAGTTGTAGTGGTTGGCCGTTCTAGATGCAGCATGCTAGTTGTGCTGCGCGGCCTTCTAAATGCAACCCCAAGGTTTCTGAATCAAAATCACGTAGTTCGGCACAGTACAATCAGTCGATCAATCTGTAGCGACCAAAGTGCTTCTTGCAGGGGCCGGCGTAAGAGCAGCTGTCTGATTGATCGAGCTGCCAGGCGGGTCTGGTCTCTCGCTTTAGCGCCTACACCAAGCTTGTGAGTCAGGGCCTCACAATGTGCGATTTCGCAAACTGTTCACGGTGCAGTGTGACGAGACCTGAACGGACGAGTTGCGTCGCGTTGTGCCTGGTTGCATCTTGTCTAGAAACTTCACGATGCTACATTTTAAGTTGAGAGAATATTTCCCAAGAACGGCAGGTTATTCATAGTAGATCTGGGACATGCGTATAGTTTACTAGATGAAGTTATTTTAACAACTTTCAGCTTCAGCTTCCCCAAACTAAAACATGAAGCAACGCAGTCTTCCTAGCCAAGTTTGGTGTGGATGGGTAAGCTCCGACTCTCGCACCGCGACTGCAGTTCCTGACGTACAAGCTGCACGCAAACACACATGCTACTGGGTGCTGGAAGAAATCAATGGATCTTCATAACTGCGAATCTCGGATGACGCCGTAGACGGGTTCTGCCGCATCTTTACATTCAACTGGGTAGGTACTTCGAGGTTACCATTTATTGTATCAACGCCACGGGGCACACATAAGGGATATAGCCAAGTCGAACCGAACCTCTCTTCTCCTTTGTCCACTGTAACCCACTAGATCGGACCGGAGATTCTCCAATTAGACACTGATAGAATTTTGCCATGTTACCTCGATGCACGTTCACGGCGGTTTACAAGTATTTGATAGACAGGGCCATACGAATGCTGACGATAGCTCTGGTCTCCGGCCGACACGGTGCCGTACTCCGTACAGTATGGAGACATTTTCTCCATACAATGCGCCGCTTACTTTGGTTTCAAAGGCCTCGCCTTTCAACATAGCTTGACGAGCCCTCTATTAATAATATCGCAAACCTGGCGGCTTCGGGACGACACTTGAAGGCTCAATTGCTCCATCCAACCAGACACGACGGTCCCCATGATGCTGGACAGGGTTAGAGCCGTGCGCTTGGCCAAGGTCCCCACTGTACATACTCCGTAGAGAGGTGCCTCATTAGGGCATTGGACCGGGCCCGTGCTGCGTCACACACGTACATGTACAGTATCTTTACGATGCCAGACACACTGGGCTTTCACACACTATTTTTGATTTGGGCATACAAGCAGGGAAGAGAAAATCCATGAGAATCTCGACTCTCTCCAATTGACTGTCAGCAAAAGGGACGTCACGGATAAAAGACCCCGGTCCACTTCGATTCCACCTTGGATGCAAACCAAAAAGAAAGAGCCTTGGCTCGGCTGCGCCTTCTGACGAATCGCAACGTGCGTCTGGAGAGGAAGCAGGCTTCGTAAGGAGTCAAGGAGCACCTGCCTAGGTACCTACAAGTATGGTACCTATGGGCCTGACGCGGCATCCGATTCAATGCCTCGGACAGTACTTTGTACAGTAGCATTGCTCTCTTTCAACCAACACACACCCTCAAACCCTGTCGCGAGGCTATCGTTCTCCAATCTCCCTTGATCTGCTGTTAGCGTCAATATCCAAGCACCCAAGCAGCGCCGTTCGCGAATTAAGCAGTTTAACTCGCGGCAGCGCGACTTGATTCGAGCCTCAGATTGGCCCGCCATTCACCTCATTACCAACTTGGAATCGCTCACCGCCAGATTGAAAATATTGATAGGCATTGGATCTGTCATGACGGAGAATACGCCAGCCATCCGTCGCGTCGTCCTGAGACAGCGTTAGTTGTGCAGCGTTTAGGCAGAGCACGAATAGGCTCCGATCTGATCCCTGTCAACACACCACGAGCCTCGTGGTTTGCGGCGTCACAGGACCTCATTGCCACGCCGAGCCAAGGAGATTGACCCTCTACACTTGGAACGCTATCGGGCACTTCTTCCTGAATCCATGCGCCGCTGTGTCAAAGATACCACCGCCGTGGCCTCGGACGGATTGCTTCCCTGGACCGCATGGCGTTGATTAATGAACGGTCGCTGACCGGCTGCCTCCAAGTACAGGGCAACTATGCTGCCCAGGCACTGCAATATTAATTTGGACTCGAGGGGATGTAACTCCGCGACATGCCGCTGATAAGCATCCCTATCGTCCTATCTCGGTGTTCGGACGTCTCTTCCGGGCATTAATATGACGCCTCGGTCCAGGGTCAAGGCCTCTGATTGGAGACCTCGTCCGGGTGAATACGACGAGCTGCTTGGGCGCCGAAACGAAACCGAGCCCAGGTAACCAAAAAAAAAAAAAA